>JABUQX010140100.1:0-10000 GCA_015478945.1 Trachelipus rathkii
TTGTTGTACTTCGTTCAGTTCAGGGTAAGATTGTTTAACCGTTTTCGCATTTATCATTAACCCTTTCGCACGTTTTTTTCATTACGCCCACTTCCAATATACATATATATATATATATATATATATATATATATATATATATATATATATATATATATATATATATATATATATATATATATATATATAGCAGTATGTGTTGACCTTTGTTGGCATATTTCCATTCCACACAGTTTCATCCTTTCCTTGTTCATCTCTGACTCAAGACTTGATAGCTTAAGCTCATTCTTACGTATACGCTACTGGCTCTACTGGTAAAGTACGGAAAACACTTCTACCTTTTGTTATTCCCAATCCCTTTAAAGATAATTTCGAACGCATCGTGTCCGGGGACATATTCCACCCCCCCAGCCCACCTCCCACTATTATATGGATCTATAATTTGTTTTCCTCAATGGTGGATTTTATGTTGGACCCCTGGCCTTTTCTTACCAGAAGCGACAGAGGAAAATGTTTCCTGGCTCTCGAGAAGAATCAAACTAGACTTTTCGCTTATAATGTCAAGTTGCCCATTTGATTCGCTTACTGAATAATAATAATAATAATAATAATAATAATAATAATAATAATATATATATAATAATATAGTTTAGAAGGAACCCATGTAAATTACATGCACGAAGATATCATAGCTTTTTCTTCAAGACAAGGGGAGGAGGAAGACTTGCTTCAAGTACCCTCCCATAACTTTCCCTCTGCCCCTCCCTTCACTCTCAATGGATGAAATTTCAGTCTCATCATCATTCAAAAAAATGCAGTGTTTGTAAATGTGTGTGTGTGTGAACTCAACACTGTTGAAACTTGAAATGTCATAATGCAGTCGCTCGCTTTTCTATGCGCTAGTGTGTGTTATTAATGGTGGATGCACGCATGTACGACAATTTTGGTACAATGCTCTTTCTCTCCCCTACCAATGGAAAACAGTTCAAACTATTTAATACACGAAAGCAGGAATTGCGAACAAATTAAATGTATATAAAAACTCTGGACTCTTTAACTTCAGACTAATGATTTTAATCATTCAACTCTGATTACCAGTCCTCAAATATAGTAATTATTATTAACACTTTTACGTATGGTATATATATATGTTAGGAGCTAAGATATTCATTATTCCAATACTTTCGTTCTCTGTCACTCTCTATCTCTCTCTCTCTAACATACTAGACCACTCTCTCTCTCTCCATTATTTCGATTGCCATTTCTGAATTATTTTCCTTCCTTCAGATCCACTTATTCTGTCTCTCTCTCTCTCTCTTTCTCTCTCTCCTCCTCTATATATATATCTCTCTTTCTCTCTCCTGCATATATATATATAAAAAGACACGCTCTTTATATTAACATATAAACATATATATATATATATATATATATATATATATATATATATATATATATATATATATATATATATATATCTACCTTTCTATAAATCCATTAAAAAAAAATAAAAAATATATAAAATGAGTAACTAACGGCGACTAGCCAAAGTTTGAAGAGAGCTGTTGGTTTGAAACTTTACTGAATTTAAACGTCTGCCATGACGTACCATGACATCATTATCTCCTCTCTCACCTGTGACGCAGAGCGTAAAAAGGTGGAAGAAGAATTTTCAAATATCATCAATATTACTTGGTAGATGTGCAAAAATAATGTAAATGCAATAAAATAAAAATATTTAAAAAAAAAAAAAAAAGTTTTTCCCTCAAAATAACTTAAAAATGAAAAAATTAAAATTCAAAATAACTGAAGAAAAATTTATTGTAATAATGGTATCTTTAATTTTCAGTAAATATACATCATAAAGAGAAAATTAAAGAGTAATAATAATAATAATATAATATATATAATAATAATAATAATAATATAATAATGAACTTACTGTGGAAAAAATCTTTTATATTATTCTCTAACCGAGACCTCTATTCATAATTGGAACAATGTGACACAAGTCATAACCTATATTACTAGAACTGATATGAACAACCGAACAGAAAGAAAAGTCTTTAATACCACTCTTCCTCTTTCCTCCCCACCCCTTCCCTTATTCCCATCGGCCGACCTGATAACTGTTTTACCACCCTTTTCACTCTATTTTTCAGTTTTTTCAAAAAAAAAATAGCTGAAGAGGGAACAATATCTACAATTTAAATGAGAGTCCTATATGAGAGAGAGAGAGAGAGAGAGAGAGAGAGAGAGAGAGAGAGATGATCGGATCGGATCCGGATCAGATCAGATCATAAAATTGATCCAATCATGATCTGAATAATTATAAATTTAAAATCATATATATATATATATATATATATATATATATATATAACTATATATATATATATATATATATATATATATATATATATATATATATATATACTATATATATATATATATATATATATATATATATATATATATATATATATATATATATATGAGATTGATTTTAAAACTATTTATCATCGATCCATATCCTCCAAAAAACTTCTAATAGCTTCACAGAGGGGAAAAAGGAATACATTGTTGGAATCTGGCAACATTTTTATTTCAGAGCTGTATAAAAAAAAAAAAAAATAAAAATCTCCAAAACTACAATGGCTACAGCGAAAAGAAATTACATTTTGGAATCCTTGTAAAATTTTACATGGTAAAATGTAAAAAAAAAAAAAAAAAAGAAAATAAAATAAATAAAATAAATATTAGCTATTTTTTTTAGGAGCCAGAGACATAAGGCTATATATATATATATATATATATATATATATATATATATATATATATATATATATATCATATATATATATATATATATATATATATATATTATTAAAAAGGTATTACACGGCAATGTGGGGGCTCGAGCCGACAGGGAACAGGGGACGTTTTCCATACCAGGGGGCAGGAGGAACCCACACTTAAATACCAAAGAGCGGGGGGGTTCCGGAGACCCTCCCGGAGGGAGTGAGATCCCTACGTGGTTCCCAGGCCAAAGAACCAGCTCTATCGGTGCGAGGGAGGTATACTGCCAGGGTGTGCTTTAGTTTAAAAAAAAAGCAAAATTTAATAGAAAGTCTATTTATTTTAACAGTAACCAATAAAAGGTCTCTAAATAGATTTTCTAATGTTATTACTATAATTATTATAATAATTTTTTTTTTACATTTATCAAATTTACCGGAAGTTAAAATGTAACAACTCACGCTTTTAGCTATTTGTAGTTTTGATATAAGCTTTTCCATTAAGATATTACCAAGTTCAACAATGTATTCCTTTTCCTGTATCTATTGTAGTTTTTTGAGGGATATGAGTTGTAGTTTTAAACCAATTAGCCACCATATATATATATATATATATATATATATATATATATATATATATATATATATATATATATATATATATATATATATATATATATATATATATATATATATATAATTTTTAATTTTTTATATTCATCTTTCTAGGCCTAAAAGAAAAAGAAGTTATAGATTTTAAATTATCTCAGATCATGATTGGGATCAAATTTTATAAATATTATATAGGCCTAAGAAAAAAATTTCAGTAAAATCTTTTGTTTTTTTTTTTTTATCTCAAAAGGAATTTTTTTTTTTTTTTCATGTTCAAAATGAAATTTAGGTTATGGAATATAATTCTCTCTCTCTTTATCTCTAAATTTCCTTTAAATATTATATAATTTAAAAAACTTTCTGTAAAATCTTTAAAAAAAATTTTTTTTATGTCAAAGGAATTTTTTTTTTTTTCTCATGTTCAAAATGACCATAATATAATTACATTTAACATGAATGTGATATCTGTGGCTCGAATTGCAAGTTAATAAAGAAAAGATCTAAGATTTCAGAAATGTCGATTACACTAAATTTCGAGACATGCTTAATATATAAAACTGACTGGGATAAGGAGTTTAAAGACCAAAATTGTTTTATCATGTGGGGACTTTTGAAGAAAATTTTGATGAATATTCAGTCAGTATGTTTTAAAGTTAGACTCATTAAGGTGGTGAAAAGAAAACATATTTGGTGGAATAGAGAGATGAGAGAAATCAATGAAAAGCATAATGTTCTAAAATATTCAAGGGCAGTACTGCGAGAGGGAGGTTTTGAAAATTATAGAAAATTAGAAACGAACTTAACCATTCAACAAGGCAAAGAGATGGGCAGAAATTAATTTATCAAGGAATAGTAATAAGGAACCGAAAAAGCTTTTTAGCTTTTATAAATTTAAAAGTAAGAATAGGACAATTAGTTTAATTAAAATTAATGAAAATTCAGTAAGTTCAGATAAGGAATTGGTTAACTTTTGCAATGCTTATTTTGCGTCAATGTATAATGAAGAAAGATTGGATAATAATTTACACTAATAGTTCTGATATGAATGTAATAATATTTATTTACGGAATTTGAAATTGAGGTAAAAGAATTAAATCCTTACTGAACCATAATGACACAGGCAAAGCTCTAGGTCCTCACAGTATATATGGTAGAATTCTGATGGAGGATAGTAGCAGCATTTCAAAAGAAATGTATTTGATTTTTAAAGGATCTATAACATTAGTGAGGTACCAGATGATTGGAAAGAGGCATAGCTATATGTTGTACCTATTTTTAATAAAGGTAGCAAGGAAGATTTGGGAAATTATAGGCCAGTTAGCTTAACATCTCTGATTGCAAAAGTTTTAGAAAAGTTACTGAAAGGTCACATAGAGAAACGTTTGGATAACAAAATACTGTATGACTCCCAGCATGGTTTTAGAAAGGAATGGATGGATCGTGTCAGACAAACTTTAGAATTTATGGAATACATTATTGATTGCATTAACAAAGGAGATCCAGGTGATATAACAAAATACTGTATGACTCCCAGCATGGTTTTAGGAAGGAAATGATAGATCGTGTCAGACAAACTTTAGAATTTATGGAATACATTAGACATTAAGACATTAAGAATATAGAGACAGTAAGAAGCCACATGGGCCTGTCGAGACTGTCCCAGTCAACCCACTAACCAAACATGCTCATGCAAATCCACAAAGCACCCTAGGGCTTGTCAAATTACTGTAACTAAAAATCCACCAATTTGGCTTAGTCAAAAATAATGATATAGCTATACATGATACCCAAACCATCCACATGCATTAATAACTAAGTTATGGTCACACATGCAGTCTAACATTTATAACTACTATAACTAAAAACCCGCCAATTTGGCTTCGTCTAAATATATTATATGATACCCAACCCATCCATATACCTATCCAACCCTTTCTTAAATGTTGCAATCGAGTCACACTCAACAACCTCCTGTGGCAGACCATTCCAAAATTTAACAACCCTATTACTGAATGCATGCTTTCTTATATCAAGATGGCATGCTTTCTTCTTAATTTTCTTATTATGCCCCCTGGTCACCTGTCCATGCTCTACTATGAAAAATTTATTGGTCTCTGTATTATCAATAGATGTAAATATTTTGTAGACTTGTATCATGTCCCCTCTGAGAAATTGCCTTTCTACAGAAAACATTCCTAACTCCTTCAGCCTCTCCTCATAGCTCTTACCCTCAAACCCAGAAATCATCCTTGTTGCCCTACGTTGCACTCGCTCTAGCATATCTAAGTCTTTCTTTAAATAAGGGGCCCAAACTTGTGCACAATACTCTATTACTGGCCTAACATAGCTATTATACAATTTACTTATAACTTCCTTGCTCTTGTAAACAACATTGCGATTTATTATGCCCAGCATCTTATTAGCTTTATTTCTAGCTTCCAAACACTGATTAGCTACTTTCAAATTACTGCTTATAATCACACCTAAATCTTTTTCTTGGTCCACAGACTCAAGCCAATCCCCATTCATATCGTAGTTAAAACTTTTATTTGAGTAACCTAGGTGAAGAACCTTACACTTTTTACTATTAAAATTCTATTATTGATTGCATTGACTAAGGAGATCCAGGTAATATTATATATTTAGACTTTAGCAAAGCCTTTGATAAGGTTCCCCCACTTAAAGCTAATGAAAAAGTTATCACAAAGTGGTACAAATATAAAATGTTTAAACTTTAATAATAAAAGTATTCCTAATTAAAAATTAAAGATACTCGCCAAAAATTAGGGCAGGTTAAAGTTTTTTAATTGCCAATACTACAAAAAAGCAAGTCAGAAAGGAGACAAGATTTTTGAAGTGTTCAACGCTCTCCAATATCTACCCATTTATGAATAAAGGGAAATGTGTTTAATTTTTGACCTTATTACAGGGAAGTTATATTTTAAAAATAGAACTTTTTCAACATTTCCACCATTAAGTACCTACTGTATGTTATAATTATTAGGCTTTTACTGCTCATAAAATGGAACCTGTCCTATTCACAACCAGTATACTGTTATTCTTACACTGCCGTATGTTTTGAGATTGTTGTAGGAAATTATGTATCCACCTCTTCATTTATTTTCTTGCAGCTAACAACTTCTTTTATGAATGGTAAAATACCACCTATGGATAATTTGCTTTAAATAAAAGCATATTGGACACTTACTCATATGCTTATCAATTCAACATTCCATCCCTTCAACGGCATCCAAGGCTACAACAGATGAAAACATTCTTCTCCCTACCAACGTTTTACAAGTACATTCATGATTACGCCAATTTGACAGTGAGAAAGAAAAAATTCAGTCCGGCTTCAGTTTCGGATATTTTTCCTCATCCTCCGACTTTCAACTCTTTCTTGTAAACTTCTGATTCCTCCAAAAAACTCTGACACTACTGTCCTATCGCAAGTCTTATATAAAATTTATGCTATGGAAAATCTTGGGTTTTTGGTTTTCAAAACATTTTGAAACACTTAAATTAAAATGTTTTAAAATCATCTTATATAAATACTTTAGTTAAAAGAAAATGTGTAAAAATTGGTCAATGAGCACATCACTGCAAAAAATTTACAATTATTTAAACATATTTGGTGTCCTATTTAATTTTTACTGATACTACAAAAAAAAAATTGATAGAAGTAGGCTACCGATAACCAATATATATATATATATATATATATATATATATATATATATATATATATATACTCTCTATATATATATATATATATATATATATATGATATATATATATACATATACATATATATATATATATATATATATATATATATATATATATATATATATATATATATATATATATATATATATATATATATATATATATATATATATATATGGCCTTATTAATCTTAGTTCGTCAATATATATATATACGACATATAACATATATATATATATATATATATATATATATCTTTTTCTTTTTTCTTTTTCCTCTCCCAGGAAGGATTTTCATCCTGTCAGCCGCGCAAGCGTCTTTCTCCAGACATCCCTCTGCTGCACTATTCCTCTTCTCTTTAGCACTCTCATTTTTGGTAGCTGACATCTTTCCAGAGAGTCCTCCACCGACTCCGCCCATCTCTTCTTCGGTCTTCCCCTTGGTCTTCTGCCCTCTGGTGTCCATTCCCATCTTCTTTTCGGCATTCTGTCCTGCTCCATCCTCTCCAGATGTCCCCACCATCTCAATCTCCCCACATCCATCTTCAGTATCATCTTCTTCACACCTATATCTTCTCTAATTACTTCATTCCTTATTCTGTCTCTCCTACTCTTTCCAATCATAGTTCTTAATACCCTCATCTCCGCCGCTTGTATTCTACTCTCCTCTCTTCTCGTTGTTGTCCATGTTTCCGCTCCGTACAGCAGCGTCGGAGTCAGTATACTGTTAAAAATCACTTTTTTAACCTCTATTCCGATGTTTTTATCTTTCATCATGGGGTATACGGCTTTCATAACTAATCCATACTTTTCCATTCGTCGCGTAATCTCTCCTCCACTTCCTCCCTTTCTCTAAAACATCCTCCGAGATAATTGCAGGTATTTACAGCCTTCACCTCCTCCCCTCTCACCACCATCCTCATCCCCTCCTCATTTCCTCCGGTTATTGTTAATATCTCTGTCTTCTGTACGTTCATCCTCATCCCTGCTTCCTCCAACTCCTCTGTAAACAACTCCACCACCTCTCGAATCGTCTCCTCTCTCTCGCTCCAACATGCCAGATCGTCCGCATATGCCATTATGTCCCCTTCAAATTCTCCCAGTCTCTCCCTCACTTTCCTTATCACCACGTCTAAATATAATATAAACAGCAGTGGAGATAAAACACTCCCCTGCTTCACTCCTGTTTTCACCTCAAACCATCTATCGTTCTCGCACTCAGTTCTAACATTACAACTGCATTTCTCATACATACTTTCTATTGCCTTCTTTAATCTACCCCTCACTCCATAATTCCTCTCCATAGCTCTCCAGAGCTTTTTCCTTGGCACCGAATCAAATGCCTTTTGCAGATCGATGAAAGCTACAAAGAATCTCTTGCCATATTCCAGCATCTTCTCCGAAACCATTCTTAGTGTGAATAAGAGGTCCGTCGTTCCTCTTCCTCTTCTATACCCGTACTGTTCTTCTCCGAGTCTCGGCTCTACCTTCTCTCTCAGCCTCCTCTCCAATATTCTTTCGTATATTTTCGCCAGATGGTCCATCAGTGAAATACCTCTATAATTATTACAGCTTCCTGCATCTCCTTTACCTTTATATATCAGTATTATTATTATTGCTTTGCCCCACCTTTCCGGCACCTTTCCCTCTCTCCAACACTTGTTCATCAAACTGATGATTCTCCCTCTCAACTCCTCTCCTCCCTCCACCACCAACTCCACAGCCACTCCATCCTCTCCTGGGGCTTTACCCTTCTTCATCCTTTTTATAGCCTCCTCATATTCTTCTACCGTTATCTCTCCGCCTTCCTCCTCCTCCTTCCTCCTCCCTCGTCTGATCTGCAGCTTCTTCCTCTTGTTCTCTGTATTCTACATTTAGCAGATCTTCGTAGTATTCGGTCCATCTATCATTTCTTTCTTCCGGTCTCACAAGAATCTCTCCGTTTCTATCTTTTATATTTCTAGTTACGGTTTTTGGTTTTCTATACGCCTTCGCCATCTTAAATATCTTTTTCTTCCCTTCGCCCACATCTCTCGTTATTTCTCCTGCCATTCTCTCCGCCTCCATCTTTTTTGCCCTCCTCTTTATTCTCTCTGCCTCATTCCTTGCCTGTACATATTCCTCCCTTGCTGCCGCTGTTCTTCTTTTCAGCCACTTCCTCATTTTCCCTGTTTTTTCCTTAATTGCTTTTTTCACTTCTTCGTTCCACCATGGTGTATGTCTCTTCCTAGTACCTCCTACCCATCTTTTACCAAGAGTTTTCTCTGCCACTTCCTTAATGACATCCTGCAAGTCTTCGTTTTCTTCTTCATTCCTTAGGGTTTCCTGCATTTCCCGTTCATAATTTCGTCTCGTTTCTTGTTCTTCTAACTTCTCCACTCTGATCACTGCCCTCTTCTGCTCATTTACTCCTCCCTCCCCTCTTATCTTCATGTCCGCCACCACCAGTCTATGATCCGCATCTAAGGACACTCCCGGGATCACCTTTACATTCTTAACCATCCTTTTATCGGAGACTATCATGTAGTCTATCACCGATTTTTGATCGAATTGTTGCGTTACCTGATTCCATCTATACCTCGTAAAGATGTGAGACTCTCTGTGCTTGAAAAACGTGTTCATTATTTTTAGGTCGTTTCTCACACAAAAATCAATCAACGCCTCTCCCTCCATGTTTCTTGTATCCTCTCCAAATGGTCCCAATACTCTCTCCATCTCTCTTCTCTTTCCTACTCTAGCGTTGAAATCTCCCATCAACAAGCACCTCTCCCCCTCCTCCTCCACCCCCACCTCTTCCTCCATCAATTCCATAAATCTAGTTTTTTCCTCCTCTGAGTGCCCCTGTTGTGGTGCATATATCTG
>JABUQX010140101.1:0-16593 GCA_015478945.1 Trachelipus rathkii
CTGATAATTAAAGGAAGTTTATCTTTAGCTTTTGAAAAAATTTTCCAATTTTATTTTCATTTGAAAAAGCTAATCTGAAGTTGAACTGGGGGTAATTTGATTTTAATATTCCTTTAATTCTGCTTTCAATTTCACAACTCATTTTCCCCATAAAAGGTAATTTCATATACAGAATTTCTTTTGGTACAGATATTTTAACGAAAGTTGTTTCTGAATATATTGTCAATGATAAAACCTGGGAATCCATTCTTTAGAAATAGCGTCTTTAAGAAGTCCAATTCATTCGAAAGATTAATATATGTAGATGAGAACTTGTATGCTCTATCGAAAAGCGTTTTAAGTAAATTTATTTTATATAATATGTGGGATATATATATATATATATATATATATATATATATATATATATATATATATATATATATATATATATATATATATATAAATATATATCTATAAGTATATATATTGATATATATATATATATATATATATATATGTAACAAACTTCATTTAGAAGAGAAATGTTGGCACAAGACTTCAAGAATTCGTGTTATAGATAATATATTATCTAATAAGTGATTAAGAAATCATATATTACTTAATTACTTTACTTAAGATGGTCCTATCATGTCATTACTATCAATAACCTGTAACAATAACAATATCATTTACCTTTACAAGTTTCAGCTTTTAGGCAATGACAGTCATTCAGCAGTGGGAATTGGACAATGTCTGTTATTTTACACCTATTTATTAATTTATTTGTCAGATGATACTGAAATGGACATTACAAAACATAAATTCAAATATTGATAATTTAATTATTTTCATCAAAAATAGAAAAGAATAAAAAAATAAACAATAAGACCCCTCCCCCCCAAAAAAAGGCCCCCAAAACTCCTCTGGCCTGGGTTTTTTTTATCCAACATCGGGTTTTTTCCAATCCTGATATTAACTAATGTTTAATTTTTTATAATATTTCATTAGTATATATAGATTTGAGTTTTTGAACTTCATAAGTTTCCTTTTTTTTTAATATATTTTTTTTTTTAATACAAAGGGATGGTGGTAGATTTAGTACTTATATGACATTTTTGTACGAGTCCAAAATATTGGATTTATCATCTACATAACATTATATATATATATATATATATATATATATATATATATATATATATATATATATATATATATATATATATATATATATATATATATATATATATATATATATATATATATACTGCTGCTGCTATATATATATATATTCTAGATTGTGATCAGTAGAATTTTTTGCGTTAGAGTCGCTTGGGTCGAATCGTGGAGTACGTACAATTAAATGGAGAGTAGAGAAATTACTCTATCTCTCTCTCTCTATATATATATATATATATATAGTATGTATATACTGTATAATATATATATATATATATATATATATATATATATATATATATATATATATATATATATATATATATATATATATGTTGCTATATATGTATATATATATATATACTCTATATATATATAATAATATATAATAATAACATATATATATATATAACAATATATATATATAATAACTTAATAATATATAATATATATATATATATATATATATATATATATATATATATATATATATAATAACAATAAGAATAATAATATATATATATATTAGTATATATATAATAATAATAATAATATATAATATATATAATAATAATATATATATATAATATATATATAAATATATTTATATGAGTTTAAAAAATATATATATATATATATATATATATATATATATATATATATATATATATATATATATATATATATTAACTTAAATAATATATATATATATATATATATATATATATATATATATATATATATATATATATATATATATATACTTTAGATTATAGAGTATTGATGGTGATTCGTTTATGAGGCTTATACATCAGGAATAAGGTTATGTGGTTAACGTGTAATTTACACACACACACACACACACACATATATATTTATATATATATATATATATATATATATATATATAACTTAACCATATATTTTTATATATATATATATATGTAATAACTATTATATATATATATATATATATATATATATATATATATATATATATTTTTATATCTTTTGATACTATATATATATACATATATATATACATATATAAATACATAAATTTTCGATTTTTTATATATATATATATATATATATATATATATATATATATATATATATATATATATATATATATATATATATATATATATATATATATATATATATATATAGCACATATATATATATATATACATAAATATATATATATATATATATATATATATATATATATATATATATATATATATACTATATATATATATATATATATATATATATATATATATATATATATATATATATATACATAACGACGAATTGAGAAATAACGGACGGAATTAAAGGGGATGTTAAAGATTAAAGTAAGTTTACGATTGTGAAAAAGGAGTTGTGATTATATAAAACAAATTAATTATACAGGCACAACATTTGGAAGGAATTAAGATAGAATTTAGAATTAAAATAATTTTATGATTTATGAATCGATTAAAATATTTTACTCAAGTTACTTGGAAGGAATTAAACCGGGGAGTTAAGAATTATAATAAGGTTACGATTAAATCAAATAAGGTTATAATCTATATCTATTAACACGCTGTTAAACTTTTATATATATATATATATATATATATATATATATATATATATATATATATATATATATATATATATATATATATATATATATATATATATATATATATATATATATATATATATATATATATATATATATATATATATATATATATATATTTATATATATATATATATACTTATATATATATATGCTGCTCTTTCTCATACTATGCTACTACTTCTAACTGCTATATAACCTTATATATATATATATATATATATATATATATATATATATATATATATATATATATATATATATATAACAACTTTATATATATACACTACTATATATATATATATATATATATATATATATATATATATATATATACATATATATATATATATATATATATATATATATATATATATATATATATATATATATAACTGGTGAAACACTCAACACTTAGGAGGAATTAAAACCGGGAAGTTGGAAATTAAATTAAAGTTTCGATTATGAATTAAAATAAGGTTACGATATCTATTAAATTACTGGTCACTAGTGACAGATAGGGAAATTATGAAAATAAATTACGACATTAAATTCCACACCCAAAGTTAACAAACAGAAAAAAATATATAATCTGTTTATGTACGTTTAGTGGAAGAAATATAGTAAATAAGTATACCTATTATTCGCTAGTGAACTGTGTGTGAAGGAAAGGGTAAATTAGGTGGGTCGGTAATAGGTCACTCTAACCTATGTAATATAACTTAACTCTCAAGTCTTAAAAAACACCCCAACAGAAAGTAATGACAAAGTTGAATTTTATAAATTTTTCAGATGAAGGGGGGTGGTTTAAAGAACTTGAAAGCCAGGTTTTTCAAGCTGTAACCAGTTGGTTACTTTTAATATAATAAAAAAATATTGGGTTGCTCAACCCGAACCACTAACAGCATTAAAGTCAAGGGAACTTGTAAGAGTGTATGTATAACGGACTACTCTTACGGAAACCCTTTCCCCTAAAGAAATTTCCATCCCAAGACAGCTGTTTCCGAAGAAGAATTAATACGTTGTAATTTTAATAAAGTCATTACTTTTTTGATTTTCTGAGAGTAAGTGAGTTTCGAAACGAATATACAAGGCTATTGACATTACATAACACAGCCAGCTCAGAACCTGCACCAAACCCTGAAGTAAGAGAACCCATAATGCTGTACAAAAAGAGCTCTACTACTTTCGCAACCGGGGACACTGGTGAGAGGAACACATAGTTCATGGTTGAATTAAAGTATAAGTAAGAAATTTTAAAAGATTTTTTTAAATGTTCAATAGTAAGAGAAATTATATGATAGTTTTTAATGTTGTCTAAATGGACAATAAGGTTGACGTCAAAGCTTATTTCGTACGAATATAGCTTTAACCGACGTTTAGTCAGGATGTTGGCTGATTCTTCTTACAGTGAAGAATCGTAAATATATAAAAACTAATAAAAGGGGGAAACAAATGAATCATTACACGAGAAATCTCGCCTCAATGCGCTGAGAAAACTGAAAGTACAATGACATCTGTATAAGGAAATGCGATACTTGCAATTTCCAATAAATGAATTTATAAATTTCAATTTTTAACATTTTTTTATAAGATGTAATAAACTACACCAACCATCAGTGAGAAGGTGAAGTCAAAAGTGATTTGACTTCACCATCTCACTGATGGTTTAATTCCAAATAAAGATTACTATAATAATACTTCCTTATATGGGAAGAGGAATTTCAAAGAAAGTGAGAGTTCTCACATGTCTCAATAGAGAGAATATAAATTGTTAATAAAAAATTTTTTTCTAGAAAGGTGAAAGTTTTCATCAACCTGAACCTAGGCAATTTAAAATTGTTATAATTTTTTTTAGAAAGGGGGGATCCACCCCCCCAAGTCTCAGTTGAGACAAATTCAATTTGTTAATAATATTTTTATAAGGAATATTTTTAAATCAAATATATAATGGTGCACATTATTTACAGCTCCCCCCCCCTCGGCACCTACAAGAGAAGGGGAGAAAAGACACTTAAAACAAAATATTCAATGAATTTAAATTAATAAATTGAACAGCTGAACATGTTGAAGATCTGTTGTAAAGGGATGTTAAATGGACAGATAACCATGCTGGAGATTACCTGTCCAGACAGAGTTATGTTGGGAACTGTTTGCCCAAATAAATTTTTAAAGCACTGACTATGCTGGCAATAAGCTCCAAAATAAACAACCATGCTGGAGATTGTTTAAGAAAAAAGGATAATATAAAAAGATATTTAATGTTGGAAATTATTTCAAATATAAACTTTAACCATTTTTAATGGACGGCTTACCATCTAACCATTTTGAATGGAAGGCTGACCATATAATTATAAAAGGATGTTAAATATTGGACATTAATTCAAATATAAACTTTAACCATTTTGAATGTACGGCTGACCATCTAACTATTTTGAATAGACGGCTGACCATCTAACCATTTTGAATGGACGGCTGACCATCTTACCATTTTGAATGGACGGCTGACCATATAATTATAAAAAGATGTTAAATGTTAAAGATTAATAAAAATATTAACGTTAACCATTTTGAATGGACGGCTTACCATCTAACCATTTTGAATGGACGGCTGACTATCTAACCATTTTGAATGAATGACTGACCATCTAACTATTTTGAATGGACGGCTGACCATATAATTATTTGAATTGATGTATAAAGCAACTTTAAACCTAACTTAAAAATTAACTAAATACTAAGGAGCCTCAGAGACCCCAGCGCAAAAAAAAGGAAAAAAAGAAAAGAAAATTATATACAAGGCCATGTAGACTTAAAAAAGGACAGAACTGAAATAAGTTGACTGCCCAAGATAATCAAATGACTGTATAAGTCAAGTGACAAATGAGGATTGACCAAGTTGAAAATCAACCACTCAAAAATAATTAATTTTCAATATAAATTTTTCAACATATAATAAATTTTTAATGGACAAATGACTATTTTGTAAGTCAGATGCCTAAGAATTAAGAAGACAATGTCAACTTAATTTTGAGAGCAAAGAGTTATATGATGTTCAGAACATTTACATTTATAACAAAATTTTTGAGACTGACACTCACGGGTCAGATGTTTAGATGATAAACACTTCCAAAACCAACTGTGATTTTTAATAAATTGCTCTCTGAGTTCAACAGTGGGAAGAAGGCCACAATCTACAGCATAATGACCTCCCTGACAAAATTTACATTGAATAGTATTTTTAATAAAATTTTTGTTTTGGCGTGGGGTGTTGTTATTATAAACATTTTGTTTTGGTATAGCTCCTTGTCCCTTCCAATTGTTATGAGAAGGTGATGTATGTTCTGACCTTTAAAAATTATTATCCTTGATGGATAAAGTTTGCCCTGAGGGTTCTAAAACAATGAGAGATTGATTTAAAATTTTGAAAAGATGTTCAATGGTCCAACTTTTACCGGCATTTTCCCAGACAACCTTTTCCTTGATTTGTAGGGGCATTTTTGTGCCAGTAAAACACCCATGACAGTAGAACAAGAACTGTCATCGACAGTTATGCCCTTTGTTTATAGTGATTCGATGAAGCATTTTATATTGGCTTTAAAATTATAGAGGTCAGAGTATTAATACTCCGGAACTTTAGGGTTAGTTAATTTTAATATTAAGGTCTCTTTGACCTTTGTGGGATTGTTAAAGTCTTCCTTAGAAAGATCACGGATGATTTTGTAATTAGTGGCTGTGATGGCCTATCCAGATATCATCTGTTTTGCAGTGACTTTAACGCAATCCAATAACAAGCCAAGTTTACTAAGATCAGAATAATTCCGATCTTCAACGTAGTAATCATTCTATAAAAGAAGCATAATCTAATATATTACCCTAAAAGTTGGTAATTTTTTAATAGGACGTTTAAATGCCTCCGGCTCCATAGGAGTAACCGGTATGGCAGTAAGTGAAGTAAGGCTTGAAACTAATGGATTGATATTTTTTATTTTAAATTTAATGGCGCTAATAGAATCTAATAGAGCAGTATGGTGAGTATAATTTACCTAATCATCAATGAGGGTATTTAAATCGTTCAAAAATTGAGCGATATTGTTGTCAGTTTCTGCCAATCTAATATCTAAATTTTCTAAGTTAATTACAAAGGATTCCAGTTTGGAAACATCTGGATTTGAATCTAATAACTGAGTAGTGGCCTCATTGATTTCTTTGGTGGCATTACACCGTAAAATTTTACGTTGTTTTAGATGTACTCCATAGAGTTTGAGGTCACTCTCTGATAAATCAGACACAGAGACGCCATTTTAAAGTTCAAAATTATTAAAGAAATATATAAATATATATATATATATATATATATATATATATATATATATATATATATATATATATATATATATATATATATATATATATATATATATATATATAAAATATAAAAAAATATATTTATTTTTTTTTTTATATATGTATGTATGTTATGTATATATGTATATATATGTATGTATGTATGTAATATATAATATAGGTCTCAGGAGATTTTAACATACACACGGTCGTTTTTTTTAACAGTTTTTTTTAATCATGATATGTGAAAAAAACAATTTTGACAAAAAAAATAAACTTTATGATTTTTCTTTTTCAAATTAAACATGTTATTGATAGATCTTATATACGAACCGCAGTAACAGTTTTTATTCGCACCGTACCGCACCGCACCGCACCGCACCGCACCGCACCAACTCCGTATCTATTTCAAAATAGCTTAGCACCGACTTTGAGGAAATATTTTTACTTGCCAAAATATTATCATAAAAAAATTCATACTCCGACTCCGGCTCCGGCTCCGGCTCCGGTTCCGGCTCCGGTTCCGGCTCCGGCTCCGACTCCGACTCTGACTCCAGCTCCGACTCCGGTTCCGGTTCCTGCTCCAGCTCCTTTTCAAAATTGTTCAGCTCCAACTTTAAAGAACACTTATAACTGCAAAAAAAATTCTTGAAAAAAATTTGTTCTTCAGCTCCGCCTTCGACTCCGGCTAAGACTCCGGCTAAGACTCCACCTCCGACTTCGTTTCCATTTCAGAATAGTTCAGCTCCGACTTTGCAGAATATTTTTATCTACAAAAACAATTTCTTTAAAAATAATTTATACTTTGCCTCCGGGTCTAGTTCAGCTCCGACTTTGCAGAAGTATTTTACCTGCCAAAAAATGTTTTTTAAAAAAATTATACTTTGGCTCCGGCTCCGGCTCCGGCTCCGGCTCCGGCTCCGGCTCCGGCTCCGGCTCCAGTTCCAGCTCCACCTCCGGCTTTGGCTTTATCTTCTTTTTAAAATTGTTCAGCTCCAACTTTGTAGAATTGTTTTCACATGCAAAATTAATAAAAATTTATTCTTCAGCTCCGGCTCCGACTGCGACTCTAGTTCCGGCTCTGGCTCCGGCTCCGTCTCCGGCTCCAGCTCCAGCTCCAGCTCAGACGCCGTTTCTATTTCAGAATAGTTCCGCTCCGACTTTGAAGAAGCATTTTTACCTGAAAAACAATTTCTTTAAACAAAATAATACTTTGGTTCCGGCTCCGGCTCCGGCTCTTACTCCTGACTACTTTATATGATTGAAGAAAGAGCATGATCTTGGGTTGTGTTTGCGAAAAGGAAAAATTTGGAAAGATTTTGGAAAGTTGAATTGTAATTTCGAGCACGGTGATGAAATTTTTTAGTTTGACACCCCTATAAAAAATATCCTGTATCTTAAAAACCTTTCGGAATTTCGAAACAAAAATTGCACCATGATGTAGAGGAGGAAATCTTCTAATAATTAAAGTAAAAAAAATGTGATTTTTTTAATTTTTACCCTAAAAAGTAAGGGTCGGGCAAGTACAGGGTCCCCTTAAGGGAAATATTTGTATTTAGTATTTTATTTATTAATATTTAACGTGGGACTGACTTGAATGCTTTTTTTATCTTTACCTACTAAAAGTGTGTGGAGGGGAGGAGTATTTTGACAGAAGCAAGTGAGTATGCGTTGGGTTAGGCCTATGAGGTGTGTGGTGGTAAATCATTTTTGACGAAAACCATATTAGGTGTCCAACAAAGGGATGTATGGGGATGCTTTGAGGATAATTAATTTTTTAAATACTTTTGAGACCTTTTGAGAAAAAGTATTTGAGTCTGTAAGAGGAGGTTTGTTTGATATTTAATTTCGTTTAAAATTAGTATTATATTGGTATGCTTCTAAAGAGGGGGCATGATGTTATTTATCCAGCCAACGTTAATTTTTTTATCAAGGCTGGGATTTCATTAAGTCCTAGAGGTTCAAATTGAATATTAGATATGTGGTCAGGGTTTACAGCTTGCGAGTTTTTAGTTTTTTTAATGATGTTGGATACTTCTTAGGTGGTAAATGCGGTATCTTTATTGTCAGCATTAACTTCTTTAAATGTTTAATTATTTATTTATCTGTTTGAGAGGTATATGAATTTGTAGCTAAGCATAGAGAAGTAAGACATGAAGATATTGCATTGGTCTTTAAATTACGTATCTTATTCTTTAGTCTTCAGATGGCTTCATGGGTTGGGAGAGGCTGTGTACGTGTGATTTTTTTTATTGTACCGTATAATTTAGTAGTGCTAATTTTATGCCCTAGATATTGAGCGTGTTGCTGCCAGTTATATTTTTGTTAGTGGTGATTAGGTTATTTTTTTAGTTAAAATTTATGATTTGAATTGCCTGGTCATCAGTCGGTTGTTCGTTTTGCCTTATTTTATATCATAGGTTAATAAAGAATTTCTGGGGAAAAATTGGGGTTGAATTGTTCGAGGTGACCATGGAGGATATTTTTTTTAGATGCTCCTCTCTTGTGTAATTTTAGTTAAATGTCCTACTGATTTAGTAAGGGAAGTAAACTCTATAGTTTGGAAGGCGTGTTGTTTTCGATATGATCTGCAAATACAGGAAAGTTTTTTTTTATAGTTGATATAGTTTTTTTTTTAAAGACGAGTGTTTAACCCTTTAAGTCCTAAGCGGTCACTGGTGACCGCTTTTTTGTGATTGATATTATTGGACAAAATTTATCGATTTTTGCGATTTTTTTTTATAAATCTACTAAAAGTATCGATTTATATCTATATAATATCTCATACTGCCCAAAATTGAGTCAGTATTCTTTCAGGCATGGCGAGAAGTGGGTGTTTTAGGCTCTCTCCTCAAAATTTGATTTTGTGCCGTGAAATAGTAATTTTTTATTCTTTATTTACTTATTATAAAAGTTTTTTTTACGTGTGTTTGTTCATATTGTTATGTAGGAAAAATGCGAAAAAAGAAATATGTATTCCTGTAAATTTTCGTAAAATAAAACCTATCGCTGCTCAAACGTGCTAAAAATCATGCGGTCACCGGTGACCGCTTCGGACTACGGGGTACTAGTTTTGCCAAACTCAAAAATTTTAGTTTTACAGTTATTATTATTGATTTGATATGTCCCCCCCCCCCCATGTCAATTATTCTAATTTATATAATAAAATGTAATATATATATGTAATAATAATAATAATAATATGTAATAATAATAATATGTATGTATGTAATAAAATAATAATAATAATAATAATATGTATGCTCAGCCAATAATAATAATAATAATAATATGTGTGAGTGTGTCTTATTAAGCTATCGTCGGATCACGGAGATTTCTGGTTTAGTAAAGATAAAAGTTTTTTTTCCTGAAGGGATGATGGGTTTATGTAATATGTGTATGTAATATGTGTGTAATAAAGATTGATTTTTGTTCAAAATCATTGTATATTTTCCATTCAGCTCTTATTTTTTGAGGTTAGTATTTATATACTGTATATATATATATATATATATATATATATATATATATATATATATATATATATATATATATATATATATATATATATATATATATATATATATATATATATATATATATATATATATATATATATATATTTAACTTATATATACAGACAAGTGTGTTATTTATATAACATTCTGAAGTACGGTATACTTTTGTGCTGGTTCCCAATAAAGAATTGCAAGATATCTTTTGATAACTGGTTCTCGTCCATGGATTTGGCAGGTGTTTTGAGGAGAAGGGGATTATCGTTGCATCAACTGTGAGCCCAAATCGACTGAAAGGAATCACATTCAAGGATGAAAAAAAAGATCTGAAGAGAGAGGGAAGGGAAGCTATGATGATTGGGTTGATAGAGTTACTGATTGTGTTGCCATACGTTGGTATGATAACAAGTCGGTACACCTATTATCCAATTATGCTGGTATTGAACCACACGATAGGTGCCGCAGGTGGGAAGCTAAGGAAAACAAATATGTTGATATCGAGAGGCCATTTGTTGTTTAGGAATACAACAATACATGGTTGAGTTGATCTGGCGGATATGCTCATTGAGTTATACCAGATCACTTCAAGTTCAGAAAATGGTACACTCGTATCTTTTATTATTTGTTGGGGCATAGCGTTGTCAATGCCTGGCTGTTATACGGAGGTTCCATGTGAGCAATGTCAAAACGAAGAAGTACTAGTCGATTTTCAAAACGGATATAGCGCATGGGGATGAATTGTAGGAGTAGTGGCACCCGTAAGGAAGACCTTCGAAAGCCGGGGCCGGGGCTGGCCGGGGCAAGGGCAACGGCAGAACGAGAAAACAGAATATGCTCCCGCACAATCAGTCATGCATAACAACCTTTCCCACTGGCCAGTGTTTACAGAGGGGAGGAAAACTTGCAAACTTTGCAAAAAGCTCGAGATGTCAGTCATTTGCGAAAAATGCAAAGTTCATCTTTGCCTCCTCCCTCGGCAACAAAATACCACATGCTGTTCAATATCATAAGCAATAGTCTAGTCGTGTTTTACTCTCTCTCTAACTATGTCTCTTATATATATATATATATATATATATATATATATATATATATATATATATATATATATATATATATATATATATATATATATATATCTATATATATATATATATATATATATATATGATAAATGCATTTAATCATTTTCCTCCTTTTCAGTAATTATATACAGATGTAAACTATAGAAAAGAAATTATTAGGTATATACATATAATATTTGTTTTATAATTTATAAAAAAAAAGTAAAATAAGATTAACATATAATAAAAGAAATAATATTTAAACAATAGAAGCTAAAAAAAAAAAGAATAAAAAGATGAAAAAAAGTACAAAGAGAAAATACAAGAATTGATGAAAATGTCATATAGCAAAATAGACAACCTCAAATTCAGCCTGAGACAAGAAGAGAAGGGGGAACATCTTTAATATCTACTATAAAGAGGTGACTAAAAATTGCTTCACTTTAAACATTTATAAAACAAATAAAATTTATAATAAACAAACAAAATGAAAAAAAGAAAAAAAACAGCCTAAATTTTCTAAACTTTTATAATATAGAAAGCGACTTTTGATAGAAGATATAATTGAGGAAGAAAAAAGAGAACAAATGAAGAAGAAAAATGGCTTTAATAATACCTAAGTTAGTGTAAGGAAGAATCTTTTGAGAGGAATGCATTTAAGTTAAAAGAGTATGGAGAAGTGTCTCAGAAAAAAAAAAAATAAAAATGCTTTAAAATAGGAGGTTTAGCAGGAGAACCACTAGAAGTAATTGTTATGTCTTTAAAGGAAGAAGAAATATGGACAGAAAATGGAGTAGAGATTAATTATAAATACGATAAAAGAAAGATATGAAATTTTGAAAGTAGAAGAGAACAAGAAAGTTATCTTAAAGTACAAACATTGATTTGAATAATACTTTTCCTTAAGGAAAGGAAACACCAACAGAGCCTTTGACGCAAGATATGATAAGCAAAAAGAGATTGTTTTCAAAGTCCATTCTCTTAAAATAAGTGAAAAAAAGGTACATTCATATCTATTGATTAGTAATTCTAATATGAAAGGACATGGAAAGACAGTTATTTATAAATAAAGCAAAAGAGATTAAAACAAATATTTTTAACTTAAAACTTGAAATGCGTATGGCATGACTAATCATTTTATGCAATAATGTAAGACGCAGTTAAAATGAAATTGGTATAATAAAATAAAATTCTGTACAATATGTAAATGCAAAAATCATAACACTGATGAATGTATTGGAGGTATTTAATTTCAATAAAATGTGATGTTGTAGCAGTACTAAATCATAAAACAGAAGATTGTTATTGGAATGAAAAATATAATAATGTGTGTTGGAAATGTAAAAAAAAAAGGACACATATTGTGAAAGAATTGTAGAAATGGGGGGAGAAGAAAAAAATAAATAAATATATTTTCATAGAAAGAAATGAAAAAAAACTATATTTGGAAAAAATTAACTCAGTATTAATACAGAAAAAGACGAATCATATACAAATAAAAGAGAATTGGAAAACAGATGTTTAATTGATTATTTTTAAATAATTAAGAAAATACAAATAATGAAAATAAATATCAAGAAGATGTAATGGCTATTATAGATACAGAAAGTATAGAGACAATTGGAGAATTGGGATTAACAAAATTGATTAATTAGGTTAACTGATGATGAATTACAATATATAAATGACACACAAAAATTGAAAAATGGTGCGTATGTTGGAAAAAACAGAATATAAAATATTAAAAAGAAATATTATTGCCTTATATTATTATATGGAAAAGAGTTTTGAAGTTAAAAATCAATGTAATAGAGAGGGTGATATACCTTTATTACTAGGTAAATCAGCCATGAAAAGAATGAAATTAAAATTAATATTGAAGATGGAACTGTTATTGATATTTGTGGTTGAATCTACAGAAAAGTACAGACCTTGAAGTAATAAACAAATAACATTCCTGCCTTTTGTTGAATGAAATGAAAAGAAACATCTTGATAAGTACATTATTCTTTAAAAAAAAGTAATAAAAGAAAAAATAGAAACGAAAAAAAACTGGAGAACTACATTGAGATAATTTGCTCATTGTGGAATAGAAATTATTTAAAACAATAAAAGTATAATGAAAACAAATAAAAAAGAAGAAGATTTTTGGAATAACGTAGCACAATTGGAGCCAATTGTGCGAGAATATGGAACTATGTAAAATATAAAGAAAATCACCAAGACCTGTAGTAGGTTTACCATTAGCAAATAAATTTAATGAAATAATTCAATTTTCTGTGAGAAATTGAGAATAATAAATTTTTAGTAATAATGGACCATGCAACAAGATATACTCAAGCAGTATGGTTAAAAAATAAAACCAGTAAAGAATTCATAGAAAGATTAATTGAAAAATGGATTATATATTTTGGAAGCCTAATAGTATTATGTCGGATGCAGGAAGAGAATTTCAAAATGAAGATATGGAAACTTTTACTACAAAAATGAATATCAGATTAATGAGTACAGCGGCAGAAAGCCCATGGAGTAATGGTTTATATGAAAAGGTAGTAGGGTTACTTAAGGAATCATTATACAAGTTAAAACAGGAAGGACATCACAGAAAAAAATAGGGTGGCACGGGTAATTTTTGCTAAAAATGGACTAACAAATTACTTGGGATATGCACCTAAATCAACTTGTTTTTGGAAGAAACATAGAAATACCAAAACATAGTAGATTCTGATAATATAATAATATAAAATTGAAAAGAGATACTGATGACATGATTAAAAGAATTATTAGAAACAATAGAACATGCTAGAAAAATACATATAGAAAATGAAAGCTCAGAGAAAATAAAACGAGCATGGAGAAGTCAAATAAGAGAACACATGTTAAAAAATATAAATATAAGTGAAGAAGTATATTACAAAAGAAACATTGATAAAGAATGGAGAGGACCAGCTAAAATAGTGTGTGTAGATGGAAAAAACCATCATAACATGGAGGTACTTTAAGATCTGCATCAAAAGTTCATTCAACCAGAATTCAAAAATGTAGATTAAATGATAATAACAAAGAACATGAAGATAAAGAAGATGAAAAGGATGAATATGAGGAAGAAAGAAATGAAAACATAATAGATGATTTAAATGAGAATGGTAATGAAACAGAAGAAATAATATGGTCAAATATTATGGATGATGGAACTGATAATGAAAATGAAAATCATACTGAAGATGAAGAAGAAGAAATGACATCAATTGATGAATATGAAGAAATTGATCCAAAAAATGTGAAAACTGGTAAATACTATGAAATGAAATTAAAGAATAATGAATATATTAAATTGTTATGTTGTTAGTAGTAGAGCTGGCAAAACAACTAGTAAAATATAATAAATAACATACGCAATTTGAATACAAATAGAATATATGATATAGATTTAAAGGAATTTGAAAAAAAAAATGAAGAAAATAGCGAAGAAGAATCGTTGGATGTGAGCAATGAAAAAATAGATGAAGTGGATGGTGAAGATGAAGATGAGGAGAAATAAATCAGAGTTATTATAATAATCATTCTAATGAAGAAATTAAACAAGCTAAAATAGCGAAATAGAAAATTGGAAGAAAAACATGGCTTTGAAGAAGTAACTGATAAAAGGATAAAAGAGCAATTAATGTAAGATGCCTCATTAGTGAAAAAGTATTGCTGAAAAACAAAGAAAAAATTTAAAAGGTTAGATTGGTAGCTAAAGGATATGAAGAAAAAACAGTGAAAGAAAAAACAGATGCACCAACTGTTTCATCTGAAACAATGAAAACATTAACCATAGCTCAGGAAAGAAATGGAAAATAAAATGCTATGGATATCTCAGCAGCATACTTGCAAGGATATAATAACAGAAAAAGTATATCTAAAACCACCACCAGAGAATTTGATAATGCTAAATGGTGGATTTCGAATAAAACCGTATATGGTTTACAAGATGCTGCTATGATGTGGTATTTATCATTGAAAGGACAATTAATTAAAATAGGTATAAATCAGAGTAAATAATTTTACCCGCTTCAAAATAAGATTCAAAATAATATCGAAGGATTGTTTTGTTGGAGCTAAAATATCTAGCTGATTTTTTATTTAGTATATTAGCATTTAGTGTGCATTATAATAAACAAATTAAAAAACATTTTTGAGAATAGGAAGTAGTTCAGAATCATTTAAATATTTAGAGTTCAATTATGTAGAAAACATGATAATAATGGAACAAAATAGTTACTGGGAGAAGATTAAAATTAAGTGGAAATAAAACAAAGAAATGAGCTCTTAATATAAGAGAGAGTAAAAGACACCAGCGTTTAAAAGCAAGAAGAAAGTAAATTAGATTGTAGATTCAAAGACGAGATTTATCTTATATAGTTAGTAAAATGAGTAAAGGAAAATGTGTATGAAAGATTATAGGGAACTCCAAAGATTGTTAAAATAAGTACGAAATGAATGAAAAATCATACAAATAAATAATGATAAAATCAAAAAGAGCGATTCATAACATATTGTGATTCATCATTTTCTAATATAGAGAAGGAGATAAAAACACAACTAGGATGTATTATATTTGCTGTAGATGAGAAAAGGGAAAAATGATGCCCATAATATTGGAAATCAAATAAATCAAAAAGAAAGTTAACCATTCAGTTATCTACAAGCAGAGGCAAATAGTTTGCTTGAAGGTATAGAACAATCGTTGTACATACAAAAGAATGTGGAAGAAATCACAAATAAGAACATACCTTTAATTTTGAGAACCGATAGTAAGACACTTGTAGATACTCTAATGTCAGAAAGACAATCAAAATTAAAAGCATAGGAATCATAATTTCAC
>JABUQX010140102.1:0-39724 GCA_015478945.1 Trachelipus rathkii
CACATGATTTGAGTTCAAACCGGCGTGAGCCAGGTTGGATTCTATCTTCTAGTAAACTTGTATTTATCTAGTACGTAAGGACTTTTAAATAATAATTTTTAATAAACTTTCGTTAAATTATCTATCGGATGTTTTCAAAACATCTACTTTAGTTTAGCTACCTTTTATTAAAATTTTTTTAAAGGACCTTCATATCTCTTTACTAATCCACATACGCATCTTAAAGTTAACAACAAATAGCCTACAACAAATAAATATAATTTATATCTACTATTAGATATCAAGAGATAAACAGACCCCTCACTCCCTACCGAAAATCTATCTGCCTTAAAAAGAACTATTGACCCTCTGTCTATTTTTAAAAAAAATACTACTACGATTAAACACCTTGCAATTTTTAAATAATTTTCGTAATTATAATTAGTTTTAACTGAAGGAGCTAGTCCTCTTACATATACAAAAACCACTAATATTCCTCCTAAAAATACTAAAAATAAAATATAAGAGTATCAAACTCTCACTATTAACCTTAAAAAAATAACTATAATAAATGATAATAAAACTAGAAAAGCGACTAAAATTTGAGGGCCTTCTACTAAAATTATTAAGCAGGATAGTGCTATACAAGCTATTATAAAAAACATTATTTCAGAAATTAGTTTAAATAAAACATTAGTTTTGGATACTAAAATTTAACTATTATATTACAGATATCTTTTTTAACATCTAACTACATATTTTTTCTTTCTATATTGACTTTTGTTTTTGTATTCAAACATTTACTATCTTCGTTAATTTGTTTGGAGTGTATAACATTAATTATTTATCTAAAAATCTCCTTAATCTCCTTTTCATTTCCTTATGAAACATTTTATTGCTTTATATATATCTCAATTGCGGTGTGCGAAGCAGCTTTAGGGCTCAGTATTGTTATTCTTTACACCCTTAAGAAAGGAAATGAAATAATTAAACCATTATAATGATAAAAATTTGTATTTTATTAATAATATCTTTGACTCTGCCTTTTACTTTGTATTCTTTTATTAGCTTGTTATTAATTATATTAACTATTATAGCTTTTTTCTTAAGACATTATCAAGATATTTTTTTACTTCATAAACTATTATTTTTAGATTCTCTTTCTTTTTCATTAATTAATCTAACTATTTTAATTATGGCTTTAAGAACCTTGGCAAGTGTTTCAAATAGAAATATTATTAGGTACAAAAAAACCTTTATCATAGTTTTAATTTCATTATCATTAATTTTAATTTTAACCTTCAGAACTGTAAATTTAATTTTATTTTATACCTTATTTGAAGCCTCTCTGATCCCCACCTTTATATTAATTTTAGGTTGAGGAAACCAACCTGAACGTGTGCAAGCCGGGGTGTATTTATTAATTTATATAGTTTTTGCTTCCCTTCCTTTACTAATTGGTATTTTAATTTGAGTTGACTCAACAAAAACATCTAACCTCTTAATTGTATTTCTTTATCCTAGAAATCATATTATTTCAAACCTTATATCATTTGCCCTTATTTTTGCCTTTTCGGTTAAACTTCCTCTATACCTGATCCATTTATGACTCCCTAAAGCTCATGTTGAAGCCCCTGTGGCTGGTTCTATAATTCTAGCTGCTATTCTTTTGAAATTAGGAGGGTATGGTATCTTTCGATTTTCTAATGGTATAGAACATATATTTTATAACATCAGCCCTTTTATATTGAGCTGGTCTCTTTCAGGAGGAGTCCTTGTATCTCTAGTTTGTTTATTCCAAAGGGACATTAAATTTTTAATTGCTTTATCTTCTGTTGCTCATATATCTTTAGTAATAGCAGGTGCGTTAACCTTTTCATCTTGAGGTATTAATGGGGCTCAATTTATTATAATTGGGCATGGATTTTGCTCCTCAGGATTATTTTGTATTGCTAATATAATTTACGAACGGACTAACTCCCGTAGATTGTTTTTATTAAAAGGGCTTCAATCCCTTTCCCCTTCACTAGCTATAATATGATTCCTCCTTTGTACATCTAATATAGCGGCTCCTCCTACTTTAAACCTTTTGGGAGAAATAAATAGGATTACATCCATTTTTTCTTGAAATTTAAGATTAGCCTTAATTTTAAGGATATTAGTTTTCATATCTGCTTGCTATTCCCTTTTTCTATTTAGGCAAACACAACACGGTAAAACCCCCTCTCTTTTAAAACCTTTCTACCCCCCCTCCTTACGAGAGTGATTAATTTTAACCTTACATTGGGTTCCTTTAAATCTTTTATTTTTAGCTCCTTGGCTATTACAAATTTATTTGTAAGTTAATAATTTATTAAAATATTAAGTTGTGGTCTTAAAAATGAGAATGTAACCTCTTTAATATCTTCAGTATTATGTTCTAAAAACTTCTTTATCAAATATTCGTTATGATAACAACTAATATTATAATTATCACAAGTAGATTTTTTTTTAACCTATTAATTAATCATAAACTTAATACCTCCCTTCTTTTTAAGAAAAAGAAATTTAAACCCTGTCCCCCAAAAGCTTCTGATCACCCAAAATCTATTTTTTTAATTAATAGACTGATAGACTGGCCTGTGTGTCTTAATTTATTACCTCTCAATTTAGATATATTTCATATTAGTAAATATATGTCAACTTGGGCTAAACCTTTTATTAATACTAGTCTTTTTAGGTTCCTTACTCTTCATATTAAACCAATAAAAACCCCTAAGATCATTCTCACAAAAGCTAACCATTTTAAATTTATAGAAAGCCTCACTATAACAGGAATTGGTATTACCACCCAAAGTAAAATAGCCCCTCTAATCAAAGATATAGTTATTAACCCAATCTTAGATCTTAATATTACTCAATCTTTCTCTTCTCTAGAACTTACTAAAGCTTGATTTGAAAAAATATTAAATCTCAAAAATATTAATCGAAACGAGTATCTAGCTGATAGCCCTACTACTATTATTAAAAATCTATAGAATATTAAAAAGTTATCCGTTATCATTATAGATTCAATAATTAAATCTTTAGAATAAAATCCTGATAAAAAGGGTACTCCGCATAAGGCTAAACTTGATAAATTTATAACTATTCCAGTAATAGGAAGGTTAAAAATTATCCCCCCCATCTTACGAATATCTTGAGAGTCATTTATTCTATGAATAATTTTTCCTCTACATATAAATAATAAAGCTTTAAACACTGCATGGATAAGTAAATGGACAAAAGCTAACTGTGAAAACCCTATTGATAAAGTTCTAACTATAATACCCAGCTGGCTTAAAGTAGATAAAGCGACTACCTTTTTAAAATCAACCTCTACTAAAGCTCTTAATCTTGCTATAAGAGTAGTTATTAAACCTAAATAAATTAAAAAATTCATAATTTTAGAGCCTATTAATAATCTTTCAAAACGAATCAATAAATAGACCCCAGCTGTTACCAAAGTAGAGGAATGTACTAAAGCCCTTACAGGAGTTGGAGCTGCTATTGCTGCTGGTAGCCAAGCAGAAAATGGAATTTGAGCTCTTTTAGTAATAGCAGCTAACCTCACCAACCATATAACTAACTCACCTTTATTTATTAATATAAATATGTATCTCCATCTCCCTAATTCAACTAAACAAGCAATACTTAATAATAAAGCCGCGTCTCCTACACGATTTCTTAAAGCTGTTACTATCCCCGCTCTCCCGGATTTCTCATTTTTATAGAAGATAACTAGAATATAAGAAGTCACCCCTAGTCCATCCCACCCTAATATTATCCTTACTAAGTTTAAACTAAAAACTAAAAAAAATATCCTAACCACAAATATAAAAACTAATATCATAAATAAACGAAAATTCAAACTAGCTTTTATATAACTACCACTATAAAAAAAAATTGAGCTTGAAATTAGTGCAATAAAACCAAAAAAAATAACAGATATTCAATCAATATAAAAATTAAATAGTATTCTTACCCTTCCTCTTCTTAAAATTCCCCACTCTAAAACATAACTTTTACCTGAAACTATTAAATCTAGGCCAAAAATTATAGACAATAATATAAAAACTATTATTATAAGTATTATCCATACATTTTCCTTTTCTAAAAAAAATATTCACTATAGTTTATATTTAAAACACTATTTTTGTAATATAGAAATCTTTTAATTCATTTAAACCATCGCAAAATAAACCCTTTAATAAAAATTTTAAACTCTACTCTAATTGACATGCCTTCCCCCTTAAATATTTCTTTCTGGTGAAATTTTGGCTCCTTATTAGGTTTGTGTTTAATATTACAGATTATCACCGGTATATTCTTGGCTATGCATTACTCAGGACATGTAGATTTAGCTTTTGATAATATTACTTATATCTGCCGGGATGTAAACAATGGTTGGCTAATTCGAACATTTCACGCTAACGGAGCCTCTATATTCTTTATTTGTCTTTACCTCCATATTGGACGAGGTATGTATTACAGTTCTTATACCCTTACCCATACCTGAATATTAGGAACCTCTATTTTATTTCTAACAATAGCTACAGCCTTTTTAGGGTACGTTCTCCCTTGAGGACAGATATCTTTATGAGGGGCTTCTGTAATTACAAACCTATTATCAACAATCCCTTATATAGGAACAAACCTAGTTCAATGGTTGTGGGGGGGATTCGCAGTAAGAACCCCTACTTTAACACGATTCTTCACCCTACATTTTCTTCTCCCTTATGTAATTTTTGCTATAGCAGCCTTACATATTATATTCCTTCATCAAACAGGCTCTAGTAATCCCTTGGGGTTAAAAAGAAACTCTCTTAAATTAACTCTCCATCCTTATTTTACAATGAAAGACATTATCGGAGTATTATTATTTATTTTAGTACTAACCTCTATGTGCTTATGAAACCCTTATATATTAGGAGACCCGGAAAATTTTAACCTGGCTAACCCTTTAAACTCTCCCCCTCATATTCAACCAGAGTGATATTATCTATTTGCCTACGCTATCTTACGTTCCATTCCTAATAAATTAGGAGGTGTAATTGCTTTAGTATTATCTATTATAGTTCTTTATACTCTTCCTTTCTCATCAAAAAAAAAAATTCAATCCCTTCAATTTTACCCTGTAAATCAGTTGCTTTTGTGATCTTTCTTTTCTGTCGCCTCTTTGTTAACATGGATCGGGGCTAAACCAGTAGAAGCCCCTTATATTATTACAGGCCAAATTCTAACAATTATATATTTTAGGTTCTTTATAATTGAGCCTATATTATCTAAAACTTGAGACCAGATAACTTCGTAAAACCTTGATTAAATAAACCAGGACCCTTTTCATATTCGAAAAAATTATGGTTTTAACCAAATATTATGAGTAAATATACGAATACCCCGACCCCAACAAAAAAGGGAAAGTCGGGGGATATTCGTAGTTTTCTCGTCAAAATCGTGGCCATAACTGGCTAGTTTCTTGGTTAAATTACCTAAGGTTATAAATATTTAAAACCTTAGGTAATTTAACCAAGAAACTAGCCAGTTATGGCCACGATTTTGACGAGAAAACTACGAATATCCCCCGACTTTCCCTTTTTTGTTGGGGTCGGGGTATTCGTATATTTACTCATAATATTTGGTTAAAACCATAATTTTTTCGAATATGAAAAGGGTCCTGGTTTATTTAATCAAGGTTTTACGAAGTTATCTGGTCTCAAGTTTTAGATAATATAGGCTCAATTATAAAGAACCTAAAATATATAATTGTTAGAATTTGGCCTGTAATAATATAAGGGGCTTCTACTGGTTTAGCCCCGATCCATGTTAACAAAGAGGCGACAGAAAAGAAAGATCACAAAAGCAACTGATTTACAGGGTAAAATTGAAGGGATTGAATTTTTTTTTTTGATGAGAAAGGAAGAGTATAAAGAACTATAATAGATAATACTAAAGCAATTACACCTCCTAATTTATTAGGAATGGAACGTAAGATAGCGTAGGCAAATAGATAATATCACTCTGGTTGAATATGAGGGGGAGAGTTTAAAGGGTTAGCCAGGTTAAAATTTTCCGGGTCTCCTAATATATAAGGGTTTCATAAGCACATAGAGGTTAGTACTAAAATAAATAATAATACTCCGATAATGTCTTTCATTGTAAAATAAGGATGGAGAGTTAATTTAAGAGAGTTTCTTTTTAACCCCAAGGGATTACTAGAGCCTGTTTGATGAAGGAATATAATATGTAAGGCTGCTATAGCAAAAATTACATAAGGGAGAAGAAAATGTAGGGTGAAGAATCGTGTTAAAGTAGGGGTTCTTACTGCGAATCCCCCCCACAACCATTGAACTAGGTTTGTTCCTATATAAGGGATTGTTGATAATAGGTTTGTAATTACAGAAGCCCCTCATAAAGATATCTGTCCTCAAGGGAGAACGTACCCTAAAAAGGCTGTAGCTATTGTTAGAAATAAAATAGAGGTTCCTAATATTCAGGTATGGGTAAGGGTATAAGAACTGTAATACATACCTCGTCCAATATGGAGGTAAAGACAAATAAAGAATATAGAGGCTCCGTTAGCGTGAAATGTTCGAATTAGCCAACCATTGTTTACATCCCGGCAGATATAAGTAATATTATCAAAAGCTAAATCTACATGTCCTGAGTAATGCATAGCCAAGAATATACCGGTGATAATCTGTAATATTAAACACAAACCTAATAAGGAGCCAAAATTTCACCAGAAAGAAATATTTAAGGGGGAAGGCATGTCAATTAGAGTAGAGTTTAAAATTTTTATTAAAGGGTTTATTTTGCGATGGTTTAAATGAATTAAAAGATTTCTATATTACAAAAATAGTGTTTTAAATATAAACTATAGTGAATATTTTTTTTAGAAAAGGAAAATGTATGGATAATACTTATAATAATAGTTTTTATATTATTGTCTATAATTTTTGGCCTAGATTTAATAGTTTCAGGTAAAAGTTATGTTTTAGAGTGGGGAATTTTAAGAAGAGGAAGGGTAAGAATACTATTTAATTTTTATATTGATTGAATATCTGTTATTTTTTTTGGTTTTATTGCACTAATTTCAAGCTCAATTTTTTTTTATAGTGGTAGTTATATAAAAGCTAGTTTGAATTTTCGTTTATTTATGATATTAGTTTTTATATTTGTGGTTAGGATATTTTTTTTAGTTTTTAGTTTAAACTTAGTAAGGATAATATTAGGGTGGGATGGACTAGGGGTGACTTCTTATATTCTAGTTATCTTCTATAAAAATGAGAAATCCGGGAGAGCGGGGATAGTAACAGCTTTAAGAAATCGTGTAGGAGACGCGGCTTTATTATTAAGTATTGCTTGTTTAGTTGAATTAGGGAGATGGAGATACATATTTATATTAATAAATAAAGGTGAGTTAGTTATATGGTTGGTGAGGTTAGCTGCTATTACTAAAAGAGCTCAAATTCCATTTTCTGCTTGGCTACCAGCAGCAATAGCAGCTCCAACTCCTGTAAGGGCTTTAGTACATTCCTCTACTTTGGTAACAGCTGGGGTCTATTTATTGATTCGTTTTGAAAGATTATTAATAGGCTCTAAAATTATGAATTTTTTAATTTATTTAGGTTTAATAACTACTCTTATAGCAAGATTAAGAGCTTTAGTAGAGGTTGATTTTAAAAAGGTAGTCGCTTTATCTACTTTAAGCCAGCTGGGTATTATAGTTAGAACTTTATCAATAGGGTTTTCACAGTTAGCTTTTGTCCATTTACTTATCCATGCAGTGTTTAAAGCTTTATTATTTATATGTAGAGGAAAAATTATTCATAGAATAAATGACTCTCAAGATATTCGTAAGATGGGGGGGATAATTTTTAACCTTCCTATTACTGGAATAGTTATAAATTTATCAAGTTTAGCCTTATGCGGAGTACCCTTTTTATCAGGATTTTATTCTAAAGATTTAATTATTGAATCTATAATGATAACGGATAACTTTTTAATATTCTATAGATTTTTAATAATAGTAGTAGGGCTATCAGCTAGATACTCGTTTCGATTAATATTTTTGAGATTTAATATTTTTTCAAATCAAGCTTTAGTAAGTTCTAGAGAAGAGAAAGATTGAGTAATATTAAGATCTAAGATTGGGTTAATAACTATATCTTTGATTAGAGGGGCTATTTTACTTTGGGTGGTAATACCAATTCCTGTTATAGTGAGGCTTTCTATAAATTTAAAATGGTTAGCTTTTGTGAGAATGATCTTAGGGGTTTTTATTGGTTTAATATGAAGAGTAAGGAACCTAAAAAGACTAGTATTAATAAAAGGTTTAGCCCAAGTTGACATATATTTACTAATATGAAATATATCTAAATTGAGAGGTAATAAATTAAGACACACAGGCCAGTCTATCAGTCTATTAATTAAAAAAATAGATTTTGGGTGATCAGAAGCTTTTGGGGGACAGGGTTTAAATTTCTTTTTCTTAAAAAGAAGGGAGGTATTAAGTTTATGATTAATTAATAGGTTAAAAAAAAATCTACTTGTGATAATTATAATATTAGTTGTTATCATAACGAATATTTGATAAAGAAGTTTTTAGAACATAATACTGAAGATATTAAAGAGGTTACATTCTCATTTTTAAGACCACAACTTAATATTTTAATAAATTATTAACTTACAAATAAATTTGTAATAGCCAAGGAGCTAAAAATAAAAGATTTAAAGGAACCCAATGTAAGGTTAAAATTAATCACTCTCGTAAGGAGGGGGGGTAGAAAGGTTTTAAAAGAGAGGGGGTTTTACCGTGTTGTGTTTGCCTAAATAGAAAAAGGGAATAGCAAGCAGATATGAAAACTAATATCCTTAAAATTAAGGCTAATCTTAAATTTCAAGAAAAAATGGATGTAATCCTATTTATTTCTCCCAAAAGGTTTAAAGTAGGAGGAGCCGCTATATTAGATGTACAAAGGAGGAATCATATTATAGCTAGTGAAGGGGAAAGGGATTGAAGCCCTTTTAATAAAAACAATCTACGGGAGTTAGTCCGTTCGTAAATTATATTAGCAATACAAAATAATCCTGAGGAGCAAAATCCATGCCCAATTATAATAAATTGAGCCCCATTAATACCTCAAGATGAAAAGGTTAACGCACCTGCTATTACTAAAGATATATGAGCAACAGAAGATAAAGCAATTAAAAATTTAATGTCCCTTTGGAATAAACAAACTAGAGATACAAGGACTCCTCCTGAAAGAGACCAGCTCAATATAAAAGGGCTGATGTTATAAAATATATGTTCTATACCATTAGAAAATCGAAAGATACCATACCCTCCTAATTTCAAAAGAATAGCAGCTAGAATTATAGAACCAGCCACAGGGGCTTCAACATGAGCTTTAGGGAGTCATAAATGGATCAGGTATAGAGGAAGTTTAACCGAAAAGGCAAAAATAAGGGCAAATGATATAAGGTTTGAAATAATATGATTTCTAGGATAAAGAAATACAATTAAGAGGTTAGATGTTTTTGTTGAGTCAACTCAAATTAAAATACCAATTAGTAAAGGAAGGGAAGCAAAAACTATATAAATTAATAAATACACCCCGGCTTGCACACGTTCAGGTTGGTTTCCTCAACCTAAAATTAATATAAAGGTGGGGATCAGAGAGGCTTCAAATAAGGTATAAAATAAAATTAAATTTACAGTTCTGAAGGTTAAAATTAAAATTAATGATAATGAAATTAAAACTATGATAAAGGTTTTTTTGTACCTAATAATATTTCTATTTGAAACACTTGCCAAGGTTCTTAAAGCCATAATTAAAATAGTTAGATTAATTAATGAAAAAGAAAGAGAATCTAAAAATAATAGTTTATGAAGTAAAAAAATATCTTGATAATGTCTTAAGAAAAAAGCTATAATAGTTAATATAATTAATAACAAGCTAATAAAAGAATACAAAGTAAAAGGCAGAGTCAAAGATATTATTAATAAAATACAAATTTTTATCATTATAATGGTTTAATTATTTCATTTCCTTTCTTAAGGGTGTAAAGAATAACAATACTGAGCCCTAAAGCTGCTTCGCACACCGCAATTGAGATATATATAAAGCAATAAAATGTTTCATAAGGAAATGAAAAGGAGATTAAGGAGATTTTTAGATAAATAATTAATGTTATACACTCCAAACAAATTAACGAAGATAGTAAATGTTTGAATACAAAAACAAAAGTCAATATAGAAAGAAAAAATATGTAGTTAGATGTTAAAAAAGATATCTGTAATATAATAGTTAAATTTTAGTATCCAAAACTAATGTTTTATTTAAACTAATTTCTGAAATAATGTTTTTTATAATAGCTTGTATAGCACTATCCTGCTTAATAATTTTAGTAGAAGGCCCTCAAATTTTAGTCGCTTTTCTAGTTTTATTATCATTTATTATAGTTATTTTTTTAAGGTTAATAGTGAGAGTTTGATACTCTTATATTTTATTTTTAGTATTTTTAGGAGGAATATTAGTGGTTTTTGTATATGTAAGAGGACTAGCTCCTTCAGTTAAAACTAATTATAATTACGAAAATTATTTAAAAATTGCAAGGTGTTTAATCGTAGTAGTATTTTTTTTAAAAATAGACAGAGGGTCAATAGTTCTTTTTAAGGCAGATAGATTTTCGGTAGGGAGTGAGGGGTCTGTTTATCTCTTGATATCTAATAGTAGATATAAATTATATTTATTTGTTGTAGGCTATTTGTTGTTAACTTTAAGATGCGTATGTGGATTAGTAAAGAGATATGAAGGTCCTTTAAAAAAATTTTAATAAAAGGTAGCTAAACTAAAGTAGATGTTTTGAAAACATCCGATAGATAATTTAACGAAAGTTTATTAAAAATTATTATTTAAAAGTCCTTACGTACTAGATAAATACAAGTTTACTAGAAGATAGAATCCAACCTGGCTCACGCCGGTTTGAACTCAAATCATGTGATAAATTAAAGGTCGAACAGACCTACGAATTTCTAGGGCTGCTTAGAAAAGTAATATCAATTCAACATCGAGGTCATAATCTTTTATGTCGATAAGTAACTCTATATAAAAATTATGCTGTTATCCCTAAAGTACCTTTTTGGGTTTAATTTAAGTTGAGTATACCCATTCATTTTGTTATATTAAATTATGAGATATAATTTGCCTCCCCAGCAAAAAGAGTAACACTCTTAAAAGGTTTTAGGGTCTTATCGTCTATCTAAGGTAGATAAACTTTTTTATTTACTTATTAATTTCAAAAAACAAGAAGAAAATTATTCTTTCGTCAGACCCTTCATTCCAGTGGTCAATTAAACAACTAATTATTATGCTACCTTAGCACAGTCATGATACTGCGGCTTTTAATCATCAGTGAGCAGGTCCTACCTTGAATGGTAAATAAAAGAGTTGTTTTTGTTAAACAGGCGAAGAAACAAATAGTCTAGTTTTTGCTAGTTGGACTTAGATTTAAAATAACATTTAAATTCAATAATAAAAAATTTTTACTAATAGACCTATTATTAAATTTTAAATTAATTAGAAAAGCTTAGGTAATAAGAATTTATATTGGTTGGAGGTTAGAATATGAAACGCCTGTTTAAATAATAATATTAATTCTTTTAAAGGTTTTAGGTTTCCTAAAATTTATTCAATAGAAGATCATTTTTTAAAAAGTGTAATTTAATTATTTAAAAGCTAGCTGGATATAAGGATAATGTTAAAATATCTTTTCTAGAAGTATATAACTAAATAGACTGAAACCTAGATATGAGATACAAATAGCTCTATCCTTTTCAAGGTATAATACCAAATATAGGTTAAGTCCCCCTGATACTAAAGGTATAAAATTATTAATTAGTTTATTTTATTTCCCTTGAGGTAAATAACACAATTCTAAAAATAATTATTGGATAACACAATAAATTAAAGGAGGACTTTTAAGTTCAAAACCTAACGTGCAATTAACACTTAAAAAATATTCAAAAATTATTTAAAATAAGATAAATAATAATTTAAGATAAGCTAAAAAAGCTAGTGGGTTCATACCCCATTGATGGTTTGACCTCTGAATTATGCTTAGAACACCTTTTAGGTTTTTTTTTGTGGCAGGTATATTAGTAGGGATTTGAATTACAATTTATAGAAGAAGATGGGTGGGGGTTTGAATAGGATTAGAAATAAACTTAATATGTTTTATCCCTTTTTTAGTTAAAGGAAAGACAGGGGGAATGGCTTGTATTTTTTATTTTTTAGCTCAAGCTACTGGGTCTCTTTTACTTTTAATTAGGGGGTTAGATATTTGAAGTTATGATCTTACGTTAAAGCTTTATATAAGGGTGGGGTTATTACTCAAAGCCGGAGTGGCTCCTTTCCATTTTTGATACCCTGTAGTAGCTTCTCAAATTAAATGGTCTGAGTTCGTTGTTTTAAGAACCTTACAAAAAATTGCCCCTTTATCTTTGTTATACCATTGTGATTTGTTTATGTTAGGGCAATTTATATATTTAACTATCATTATAAGAGGGGTAGTGGGGGCATTAGGGGGATTAAATGAGTTAAAAGTACGAGGTGTTTTGATTTATTCTTCTATTAATCATATAGGATGGGTGATAATACCTTTGATTAATCATAGCATGAGTTGGGCAGTTTATTTTAGAATATATTGCATAATACTAACTTCAGTTGTAGTATTAGTTTACTTTTACAGGATTTATAATTTAACACAGCTTTATAGACCGGAAACCCCATTTTGGCATGGTTTTGTTTTTGGAGTTGGGTTATTTTCTTTAGGAGGGGTGCCTCCTTTTTTAGGATTTTTCGTTAAATGTTGATTACTTTATTTGGTTGGTCCATTTATGGATCCTTTCGCGTTAATGGTCCTTATTTTTATAAGATCAATTACACTATTCTACTATATTACATTAGGAATCCCTCATCTGATTTTTGTTTGAGAAAATCCATTAATTCAACAACGTTTTATTGATTTAATAGTTGTTAGTTTTGTGCTTTTTACTAGGATCCTAGGATTATGAATTATACCGGCTTTTGTTATCTGGTTTATATAATCAGGCTTTTACAATAAATTGTGAACTCAGGTTTGCAGCTTGAGGATTTTTAAACCTAACTCTTCTACAGGTTTACAACCTATCGCTTTATAGCTTTTACAATATGCAACGCTGATTTTATTCCACAAATCATAAAGATATTGGGACATTGTATTTTGTATTTGGTGCTTGAGCAGGGGCTGTTGGAACAGCCCTTAGGATAATTATTCGAACTGAGTTAGGAAACCCTGGGAGGTTAATTGGAGACGATCAGATTTATAATGTGATTGTTACTGCTCATGCTTTTGTAATAATTTTTTTTATAGTTATACCTATTATAATTGGAGGCTTTGGTAATTGATTAGTACCTTTAATATTAGGGGCCCCTGATATAGCTTTTCCGCGTATAAATAATATAAGATTTTGGCTTCTTCCCCCATCACTAATTTTGTTATTAAGAAGAGGTTTAGTTGAAAGAGGTGTTGGGACTGGCTGGACTGTCTACCCACCTTTGGCAAGTGGAATTGCCCATAGAGGGGCTTCAGTAGATTTAGGGATTTTTTCCCTTCATTTGGCTGGAGCTTCTTCAATTTTAGGAGCTGTAAATTTTATTACTACTGTAATTAATATACGAGCAGAGGGGATAAGGATAGATCGTGTCCCTCTATTTGTTTGGTCAGTGTTAATTACAGCAATTCTCTTGTTACTTTCACTACCAGTTTTAGCAGGGGCCATTACTATGTTATTAACAGACCGTAATCTGAACACCTCTTTTTTCGACCCTAGGGGGGGAGGAGATCCTATCTTGTACCAACACTTATTTTGATTTTTCGGACATCCTGAGGTTTATATTTTAATTTTACCCGCATTTGGGATAATTTCTCATATTGTTAGACAGGAGTCTAATAAAAAAGAAGCTTTTGGTACTTTAGGGATAATTTATGCGATAATTGCTATTGGTGTATTAGGGTTTGTTGTATGAGCTCATCATATATTTACAGTAGGGATAGATGTTGATACTCGTGCTTATTTTACTTCAGCTACTATAATTATTGCTGTCCCTACTGGTATTAAGATTTTTAGTTGGCTGAGAACTTTACATGGGGCTCATTTAAGGTTTAGACCCGCTCTATTATGGGCTTTAGGTTTTATTTTTTTATTTACATTAGGGGGGTTAACAGGGGTAATCCTAGCTAATTCATCTATTGATATCATTTTACATGATACTTATTATGTAGTAGCCCATTTCCATTATGTTTTATCTATAGGGGCAGTATTTGCTATTTTTGGGGGGGTGGTACATTGGTTTCCTTTATTTACTGGGTTAAGGATAAGGAGCTTTTGATTAAAGGTTCAATTTCTGGTAATGTTTATTGGAGTAAATCTCACATTTTTCCCTCAACATTTCTTAGGGTTGGGAGGAATACCGCGTCGTTATTCTGACTACCCGGATGTTTATAGGTTTTGAAATCTAGTATCGTCTATTGGGTCTTTGCTTTCTGTTGTTTCTGTAATAATATTTTTGTTGATTATTTGAGAGGCTCTTTTAGCAGAGCGTTATTATATAGCTCTGGAAAGGTTAAGATCCTCTTTAGAGTGATTCCACCCCAACCCACCTGCGGATCATAGGTATGATGAAATTCCTATAAGAACTTTTTAACTCTAAGCAGCAATTGAGTGTAAAGGAGTTAAAATCCTTAAAAGGTAGAGACCTTAAAAGATACCTTGGTGAAGGAGGTTTGGTTTGCAAGATAGGGTTTCTCCTTTAATAAGGCAGCTGATCTTTTTTCATGATCATACCATAATTATTATTACTTTAATTATCAGAGTAGTTGGTTATATTATGTTAAGGATGGTGGTGGGGGGTTTTGTTAACCGGTCCTTATTGGAGAGCCAATTAATTGAAATAATTTGAACTGTTTTACCTGCGTTAATTTTACTATTTATTGCTCTCCCCTCCCTACACCTTCTTTATCTGCTGGATGAGGTAAGAACGCCTAGGTTAACGATCAAGGTTATTGGGCACCAGTGGTATTGAAGATATGAATATTCGGATTTTAAGGCTATAGAGTTTGATGCATACATAATACCTGAAAAAGAATTGAGAGAAGGTGGTTTCCGTGTATTAGAGGTAGACCATCGGACTGTTGTGCCGTTTTTAACACAGATCCGTGTCCTGGCCTCAGCTTCTGATGTAATCCATTCTTGGACTGTCCCTAGACTAGGGGTAAAAGTTGATGCTGTGCCAGGACGGTTAAACCAACTAAGGTTTTTGACTGAACGCACGGGTGTATTGTACGGGCAGTGTTCTGAGATTTGTGGAGCTAACCACAGATTTATACCTATTGTTTTAGAAGTGGTTTTGTTAAAACCATTCTTATCTTGGTTAGAAGGTTCACAAGTTGGCTGAGGGTAGGCGGGAGGTTTTTATTCTTCTTACAAAAAGTTAGTTTAATTAAATAATATAAGGTTGTCAATCTTAAGTTTAAGCATATCCCTCAGATAAGTCCACTTCCTTGGGTAAGGTTATTAATAGTGGTTTTAGGTCTTACAATAATATATATAATTTTAGTTTATTTCTCAGTTAGCAAGAGTTTAAATAGGAAAAATATCAAGGTTAATAAGTTAAGATATTCATGAAAATGATAACAAATCTATTCTCAGTATTTGACCCTTCTTCAGGGGTTGGTATAAGCTTTAATTGGGTTTCTTTTGGAGTTGGGTTTTTTATATTCCCTATAAATAAATGAGGGCTTACTTCACGGAGGGGGAGTTGGTTAACTTTTATTTTAGGAAAGTTATATTCTGAGGTAAAACCTATTTTTTCAATCAAAGGCAGGGTTACCTCCCTTATATTTATAGCTATATTCTTATTTATTATTATAAATAATATAATAGGACTTATTCCTTACATTTTTACGGCTACAAGCCATCTGGCGGTGACATTGAGATTAGCTCTGCCTATATGATTAGGGTATTTTAGCTATGGTTGGGTTAGAAATATAAAATGAATATTGGCTCACTTAATACCCCAAGGTACCCCTATTGTCCTTATACCTTTTATAGTGATTATTGAGAGCGTAAGAAGGTTGATTCGCCCCGCTACATTGGCTGTACGGTTAATAGCTAATATGATTGCAGGGCATCTTTTACTCACCCTTGTGAGCAATGCGGTGTATATTTTTAATTTTAATAGGGTATTAAGGGTAGTAACTTTACAGATTTTATTAGTAGTGTTGGAGGTGGCTGTAGCTGCCATTCAGGCGTATGTCTTTGTAGTCTTAAGAGTCTTATATTCAAGAGAGATTTAAATGATAAACTTTAACCATCACCCTTTCCATCTTGTTAATCCTAGACCTTGGCCACTTACCAGCTCATTAGGGGCTTTTTTACTCACTAGGGGGTTAGTAAAATGGTTTAACTTTTTTTCTATAGATCTTCTTCTAGTGGGAGGGGTAAGGGTACTATTATCTATAGTACAATGATGACGGGATGTAGTGCGGGAGGGTACTTTCCAAGGTCTTCATACTATAAAAGTTCAAAAAGGGCTTCAATGGGGTATACTTTTGTTTATTATCTCTGAGGTCTTATTTTTTTTTTCTTTCTTTTGAGCTTTTTTCCATAGTAGGTTAAGCCCTAGAATAGAGCTAGGTAGAGTATGACCTCCTGAGGGGGTTACTCCTTTTAACCCATTTAATATCCCATTACTGAATACCGTTATCTTATTAAGGTCGGGGGCTACCGTAACATGAGCTCACCACAGGTTACTACACCGAGAGCATTCAGAGGCAGTTAATAGCTTATTATTAACAGGTCTTCTTGGGATTTACTTTACTAGCCTACAAGCATTTGAGTATGTGGAGGCCTCTTTTTCTATTTCGGACTCAGTGTATGGGGCTACTTTTTTTGTAGCCACTGGTTTTCATGGTCTTCATGTAATTATTGGGACTACTTTTCTATTAGTATGTCTAGGACGGATAGTGGGGGGCCATTTTTCTGCAACCCATCATTTTGGGTTTGAGGCGGCCGCCTGGTATTGACATTTTGTAGATGTAGTATGGTTATTTTTATATATTTCTATTTACTGATGAGGGACTTTCCTCTATAGTATAAGGAGTACAGTTGGTTTCGAACCAAAAAGTCTGTAGGAGGTAAAATTTTTAATTTTTAGAAGGGTTGCTATTCTGGTTATTTCTACCACCCTTCTTCTTTTATCCCCTCTATTAGGAAATAAGCAGAATTCAAATTTTGAAAAAGGGACACCTTTTGAGTGTGGGTTTGACCCCTTAGGGAGGGGTCAGTTAAATTTTTCAATCCGGTTCTTTTTGATTGCTGTTGTTTTTATAATTTTTGATGTGGAGATTGCATTATTATTACCACTAGTAGTGACTACCTTAAGGGGGAATTATATGATTTGAGTCTTTAATAGGGTGGTATTCCTATTAGTTTTAACCTTAGGTACTTTCTTTGAATGGAAGGAGGGGGCTCTGGAGTGGAAGTAGTTAAACTATAGTTTATAAAAACAGGTGATTTACATTCAGAAGAAGAGATAGGGTTAGGTAGTTTTTAAGACAAAGAAAAAAAGAAGGGCCCTAATAGAGATTGGGAGAAAAATTTTCCAAGCAAGGGCTATTAATTTATCATACCGAAGGCGGGGGAGAGTGGCTCGAACCCAGATAAAAGTAAAAGCTAAGAGTAGGGTTCAGAGTGTGAGAAGGGAGTTCAAGTCATTTGGGTTAAGAAAAAGAACTCTAAAGAGAAAGCTTATAAATAAAATCCTTCTATACTCAGCTAGAAAGAACAGGACAAAACCCCTTGCCGCATATTCGGTGTTAAATCCTGATACAAGTTCAGACTCCCCCTCTGAAAAATCAAAAGGGGTTCGGTTGGTTTCTGCTATAGCAGAGGTCAGCCATAAGATAGCTAAGATAGGGCTGATCCTTAGGATAGGGAAGGTAAAACTAAATAAAAATGAAAAAGTATTAAAAGAGGAGGAGAGCGCCACCAATCTGAGGGTAATAATAGCAAACCTAACCTCATAGGAGATAGTCTGAGCTACAGCCCGTAAACTCCCTAGCATAGCATATTTAGAGTTAGAGGCCCAACCCGCCCTCAAGGTGGGGTAGACCCTAGCAGAGAGGCAGCATAAGACAAAGATAATAGAAAGGTGAACCTCTATTCTACCTAAAGTGGAAGGGAAGGATAACCATAAGAGTATAGAGACAAGTAAAACCCTACAAGGCCTTATAAAATAGACCAGCTGGTGAGGGGAGTTTAAAACTAAAGTTTCTTTAGAGAGGAGTTTAATGGCGTCACTGAAAGGTTGAAGAACTCCCTTAAACCCTAACTTATTAGGCCCTTTACGTTTTTGAATATATCTTAAAGATTTACGTTCAAGAAGAGTGAAGAAAGCCACCCTTAACAAAATACAAATAAACAGAATTGTTAATTTTATTAGATTGTAAAAGATAAACATTTAGAGAGTAAAGCCAAAATCAAGAGGCGGGCCTCTGTTACAGGCTATAGTGGAAGGTTTCCTATCTTATAAGGTTTTACCTTAGCCTATTGGTTAAGTAAAAGTGTCCTATATGGGATCTTAAGAGTAGATAAAGTTAGAGTAAAAGAAATTGCCCTCACTCCTCCCCAATAGTTAAATTTGGAATCTGGTTAATTTCCTGGGCCAGCACCCTCCCGATGAAGTCAGTGCCAGCAGTCGCGGTTAGACTGAAGGGGTTTAACTGTATTTGAAAGATAGGTGGTAATTTTAACCTTTAAAAAAGAGGTGAAATTTTTATTTTGAAAGGTTCCCCTAGTAAGCCTTTGAAATTTAAAAGATAAACAAGGATTAGATACCCTTCTATATTTAAATGAAAATTCTTAAGGAGAGTAGTTGTTATAGTCTTGAAACCCAAAAGGTATGGCGGTATTTAGTTAAATCAGAGGAACCTGCCCAATAAGTGATACCCCTCATTATATCTTACCTTTTTTAGGTTTGTATACCGTCGTCTAAGCTATATTTATAAATCTAAGAGCTAGAAGCAGAGATGGGTAATTCAGATCCAGGCGCAGCTTTAAAAGGTTGAGGTGGGTTACATTTAAACTTTTAATGGAAAGAGGAGGAAATGTACCTGAAAATTGGATTTGAAAGTAATTTAAATTTAATAAGTTTAAATGAGTGTTTTTCTAAATATGTACATATCGCCCGTCACTCTCAGTCAATGAGATAAGTCGTAACAAAGTAGATGTACTGGAAAGTACCTCTTTAGTTTGGAAATTGAGGATGATGCTCTCAAATAGTAGATTCTACCCAACCTTAATATTTAAGTTAGAAAAACTACTATCCTTCAAAGATAGCCTCCCATGTAATAACAGGTGTTCTACTTTTCATGAGTGGAGAATTGCTGAGGGCGGGGGGACCGTTTGGGTTTCTGGCTCTGTTTGTGGGTTGGAAATACTGTGCCATTCTATTTCACTATGAAAAAAGTGGCGTACTTACTATTACATGGAGAATAACGAAGAATGTCAGTTTTCTAGCTTAAGCGTCTACTGTTGAGCATCATCCTCATTCAAACTATCTATGACCCGACATCTCGGCCATTTGGTGACTTTGATATGTTACGCTCGAAAACCTTTCATTTAAGCAGTAGGCCAAGTACTCAAAACATCGATACCGGTACATTCTCCTTTCCGATGAGACGATAATAACCCTCGGCTGCTAGCTGCGCCTATTACTGCATCTTCTACTTCCTTTCTTAATTTATAAATATAACTTAATTTTGTCGCTATAAACAAAAAGGCCGAAAGGTAATGAGGGTATCTTCTGATTTAACTTAAATACCGCCGCTACGAACTATAACAACTACTCTCGCCAAGAAATTTTCATTTAAATATGAAGGTAATCTAATCTGTCTTTTGAAATTTCGAAGGCAGAACGCTCGCCTCTTTTAAAGGTTAGTACCTGTCTTTCGAAATGCGATTGAAACGCTCGGATCTAACCGCAACGTCGAGGAGCCTTTGACCCGGAAACCAACCGAATTAGTGAGGAGATGAGGACGGTTTGTTTTTTACTCGGCTCTGCTCAGATGCCAACCAACAGACTGGGTAAAACCTGTAGATGAGAATATGGCAACGAAGGCCCTCTCTTGTTCCTCTAAATATTTATCTTTAATCTAACAAGAGTAACAATTCTGTTTGTATTTTTTGGTGACCAGGGAGTGACTCTTCTTTCAACTAACGAACGTAATCTTTAGGCTCTTCAACTGCTCGGCTGATTCTTCCTCTCAGCTGTTCTCAGACTTAATGAGTTTACTGTCTCCTATATCTTGGTTATCCTTCCCAGAATAAGTTTTGTATCTTTAATCTTGTCTTTCTCTTTGTGAGGCATTGAGCACCTCTAACTCTAAGTAATAATGCTTAGAGTTACAGGCTGTGGCTCGAGCTATCTCCTAACACCACTCGGGTCAGTTCTTTTCGACCTGCCTTCTATCTGAGATGGCTATCTTAACTTAACTTGTGGCTGTGCTCTGCTAACTGACCAGGCTTATTTTCAGAGGTCTGAGAACTTTATCGAGATTGTGATTTTGTAAGCTTTCTTCAGAGTTCTTTTTCTTAACCCAAATGACTTGAACTCCCTCTCTTAGCGTTTACTTTTATCTGAGGTTCGGCTCCTCTCAGAGTAACCAGCCACTAACTGGAAAGGCCACTGCTCTGTCTCCTGACTTCTTTTCTTTGTCTTTACTAACCTATCTCTCTTCTTCTGGTAAAATCACCTGTTTTATAGGCTTTATGGTTTGACTGCTTTAAGCGATTTTGTCATTTCCGTTTTCAGAGGGTACAGGGTTTGAGCAATGCACCACCCTATTAAGGCTTTCCGAAATCAATTCCCCAGGTAGATATACCAGTGGTAATAATAATGCGATATACACATCGAAAGTATAAAACAACCGGCGAAGAACCGGTGAAAATTGTGACCCTCCGCAAGGAGGTCAGCCACACTCCAAAGGTGTTCAGGGGTACAATTCTGCTTATTCACAATGGGATGATTGACGAAAATAACAAGAATAACAACCCTTCTAAAAAGGTAAGGCCTCTGAACGGTTCAGCGCTTCACCCGCTGCCCAGGCTCGTCGGCAAGCAAAAGCAACATGCCCATCTGCAAAATGTCGGCTTACCGAGCGTGAGTTACTATCCCGTCTGAAGTACCCTTTCAACTGAAAAAATGAGGAACCAATGTGCGAAACATAACCAGTGACTGCAAAAAACCAGCCTAATGAGTCGAAATGAAACTCAAACGGCGAACTGGCTCGAAATCCCCGAAGATGCGGTGACAATGGCTATTACATTGCTGTCGCGAATGGCTGCTAGGTGAAACGGCAATGATGACTCATGTTACGGTAGCCCGACAACTCAGACGGCATTTAATGGGGCTGTTAAATGAGGTTGGGGTAACCCCTCTACTGCCTGGCTACGATACCAGGCTTAACTTACATGGAAGAAACTCGAAAGGTGAACCAACCAAACGGTATGCCGCTTTGAGCACATATTGAACGCTTGAAAGTACCCCATCCGTCATCGACAACGCTGGCGCCACCCCAGAAGAAGATACGCTTCAGAAAAGTTATGCCCCCCCAGTGACTTCGTGGCGGCGAAGATGCAGAGACCAGCTGAAGAGTGATGAGACCAAGATTTATCGACTAAATACTCTTGATAGGCTGAACGCTACGCCTGAATGGCGGCAGCCACCTCAACACCACCAACAAAATCTGTGAAATTACCCTTGTACTATTAAAGCAAAATACACGTACTCACAAAGAGCAATGTAATCTGTGTCGTAACGGGGCGAATCTTATGTACCGCTCTCAATAATCACTATAAAAGGTATAAGGACAATAGGGGTACCTTGGGGTATTAAGTGAGCCAATATTCATTTTATATTTCTAACCCAACCATAGCTAAAATACCCTAATCATATAGGCAGAGCTAATCTCAATGTCACCGCCAGATGGCTTGTAGCCGTAAAAATGTAAGGAATAAGTCCTATTATATTATTTATAATAATAAATAAGAATATAGCTATAAATATAAGGGAGGTAACCCTGCCTTTGATTGAAAAAATAGGTTTTACCTCAGAATATAACTTTCCTAAAATAAAAGTTAACCAACTCCCCCTCCGTGAAGTAAGCCCTCATTTATTTATAGGGAATATAAAAAACCCAACTCCAAAAGAAACCCAATTAAAGCTTATACCAACCCCTGAAGAAGGGTCAAATACTGAGAATAGATTTGTTATCATTTTCATGAATATCTTAACTTATTAACCTTGATATTTTTCCTATTTAAACTCTTGCTAACTGAGAAATAAACTAAAATTATATATATTATTGTAAGACCTAAAACCACTATTAATAACCTTACCCAAGGAAGTGGACTTATCTGAGGGATATGCTTAAACTTAAGATTGACAACCTTATATTATTTAATTAAACTAACTTTTTGTAAGAAGAATAAAAACCTCCCGCCTACCCTCAGCCAACTTGTGAACCTTCTAACCAAGATAAGAATGGTTTTAACAAAACCACTTCTAAAACAATAGGTATAAATCTGTGGTTAGCTCCACAAATCTCAGAACACTGCCCGTACAATACACCCGTGCGTTCAGTCAAAAACCTTAGTTGGTTTAACCGTCCTGGCACAGCATCAACTTTTACCCCTAGTCTAGGGACAGTCCAAGAATGGATTACATCAGAAGCTGAGGCCAGGACACGGATCTGTGTTAAAAACGGCACAACAGTCCGATGGTCTACCTCTAATACACGGAAACCACCTTCTCTCAATTCTTTTTCAGGTATTATGTATGCATCAAACTCTATAGCCTTAAAATCCGAATATTCATATCTTCAATACCACTGGTGCCCAATAACCTTGATCGTTAACCTAGGCGTTCTTACCTCATCCAGCAGATAAAGAAGGTGTAGGGAGGGGAGAGCAATAAATAGTAAAATTAACGCAGGTAAAACAGTTCAAATTATTTCAATTAATTGGCTCTCCAATAAGGACCGGTTAACAAAACCCCCCACCACCATCCTTAACATAATATAACCAACTACTCTGATAATTAAAGTAATAATAATTATGGTATGATCATGAAAAAAGATCAGCTGCCTTATTAAAGGAGAAACCCTATCTTGCAAACCAAACCTCCTTCACCAAGGTATCTTTTAAGGTCTCTACCTTTTAAGGATTCTAACTCCTTTACACTCAATTGCTGCTTAGAGTTAAAAAGTTCTTATAGGAATTTCATCATACCTATGATCCGCAGGTGGGTTGGGGTGGAATCACTCTAAAGAGGATCTTAACCTTTCCAGAGCTATATAATAACGCTCTGCTAAAAGAGCCTCTCAAATAATCAACAAAAATATTATTACAGAAACAACAGAAAGCAAAGACCCAATAGACGATACTAGATTTCAAAACCTATAAACATCCGGGTAGTCAGAATAACGACGCGGTATTCCTCCCAACCCTAAGAAATGTTGAGGGAAAAATGTGAGATTTACTCCAATAAACATTACCAGAAATTGAACCTTTAATCAAAAGCTCCTTATCCTTAACCCAGTAAATAAAGGAAACCAATGTACCACCCCCCCAAAAATAGCAAATACTGCCCCTATAGATAAAACATAATGGAAATGGGCTACTACATAATAAGTATCATGTAAAATGATATCAATAGATGAATTAGCTAGGATTACCCCTGTTAACCCCCCTAATGTAAATAAAAAAATAAAACCTAAAGCCCATAATAGAGCGGGTCTAAACCTTAAATGAGCCCCATGTAAAGTTCTCAGCCAACTAAAAATCTTAATACCAGTAGGGACAGCAATAATTATAGTAGCTGAAGTAAAATAAGCACGAGTATCAACATCTATCCCTACTGTAAATATATGATGAGCTCATACAACAAACCCTAATACACCAATAGCAATTATCGCATAAATTATCCCTAAAGTACCAAAAGCTTCTTTTTTATTAGACTCCTGTCTAACAATATGAGAAATTATCCCAAATGCGGGTAAAATTAAAATATAAACCTCAGGATGTCCGAAAAATCAAAATAAGTGTTGGTACAAGATAGGATCTCCTCCCCCCCTAGGGTCGAAAAAAGAGGTGTTCAGATTACGGTCTGTTAATAACATAGTAATGGCCCCTGCTAAAACTGGTAGTGAAAGTAACAAGAGAATTGCTGTAATTAACACTGACCAAACAAATAGAGGGACACGATCTATCCTTATCCCCTCTGCTCGTATATTAATTACAGTAGTAATAAAATTTACAGCTCCTAAAATTGAAGAAGCTCCAGCCAAATGAAGGGAAAAAATCCCTAAATCTACTGAAGCCCCTCTATGGGCAATTCCACTTGCCAAAGGTGGGTAGACAGTCCAGCCAGTCCCAACACCTCTTTCAACTAAACCTCTTCTTAATAACAAAATTAGTGATGGGGGAAGAAGCCAAAATCTTATATTATTTATACGCGGAAAAGCTATATCAGGGGCCCCTAATATTAAAGGTACTAATCAATTACCAAAGCCTCCAATTATAATAGGTATAACTATAAAAAAAATTATTACAAAAGCATGAGCAGTAACAATCACATTATAAATCTGATCGTCTCCAATTAACCTCCCAGGGTTTCCTAACTCAGTTCGAATAATTATCCTAAGGGCTGTTCCAACAGCCCCTGCTCAAGCACCAAATACAAAATACAATGTCCCAATATCTTTATGATTTGTGGAATAAAATCAGCGTTGCATATTGTAAAAGCTATAAAGCGATAGGTTGTAAACCTGTAGAAGAGTTAGGTTTAAAAATCCTCAAGCTGCAAACCTGAGTTCACAATTTATTGTAAAAGCCTGATTATATAAACCAGATAACAAAAGCCGGTATAATTCATAATCCTAGGATCCTAGTAAAAAGCACAAAACTAACAACTATTAAATCAATAAAACGTTGTTGAATTAATGGATTTTCTCAAACAAAAATCAGATGAGGGATTCCTAATGTAATATAGTAGAATAGTGTAATTGATCTTATAAAAATAAGGACCATTAACGCGAAAGGATCCATAAATGGACCAACCAAATAAAGTAATCAACATTTAACGAAAAATCCTAAAAAAGGAGGCACCCCTCCTAAAGAAAATAACCCAACTCCAAAAACAAAACCATGCCAAAATGGGGTTTCCGGTCTATAAAGCTGTGTTAAATTATAAATCCTGTAAAAGTAAACTAATACTACAACTGAAGTTAGTATTATGCAATATATTCTAAAATAAACTGCCCAACTCATGCTATGATTAATCAAAGGTATTATCACCCATCCTATATGATTAATAGAAGAATAAATCAAAACACCTCGTACTTTTAACTCATTTAATCCCCCTAATGCCCCCACTACCCCTCTTATAATGATAGTTAAATATATAAATTGCCCTAACATAAACAAATCACAATGGTATAACAAAGATAAAGGGGCAATTTTTTGTAAGGTTCTTAAAACAACGAACTCAGACCATTTAATTTGAGAAGCTACTACAGGGTATCAAAAATGGAAAGGAGCCACTCCGGCTTTGAGTAATAACCCCACCCTTATATAAAGCTTTAACGTAAGATCATAACTTCAAATATCTAACCCCCTAATTAAAAGTAAAAGAGACCCAGTAGCTTGAGCTAAAAAATAAAAAATACAAGCCATTCCCCCTGTCTTTCCTTTAACTAAAAAAGGGATAAAACATATTAAGTTTATTTCTAATCCTATTCAAACCCCCACCCATCTTCTTCTATAAATTGTAATTCAAATCCCTACTAATATACCTGCCACAAAAAAAAACCTAAAAGGTGTTCTAAGCATAATTCAGAGGTCAAACCATCAATGGGGTATGAACCCACTAGCTTTTTTAGCTTATCTTAAATTATTATTTATCTTATTTTAAATAATTTTTGAATATTTTTTAAGTGTTAATTGCACGTTAGGTTTTGAACTTAAAAGTCCTCCTTTAATTTATTGTGTTATCCAATAATTATTTTTAGAATTGTGTTATTTACCTCAAGGGAAATAAAATAAACTAATTAATAATTTTATACCTTTAGTATCAGGGGGACTTAACCTATATTTGGTATTATACCTTGAAAAGGATAGAGCTATTTGTATCTCATATCTAGGTTTCAGTCTATTTAGTTATATACTTCTAGAAAAGATATTTTAACATTATCCTTATATCCAGCTAGCTTTTAAATAATTAAATTACACTTTTTAAAAAATGATCTTCTATTGAATAAATTTTAGGAAACCTAAAACCTTTAAAAGAATTAATATTATTATTTAAACAGGCGTTTCATATTCTAACCTCCAACCAATATAAATTCTTATTACCTAAGCTTTTCTAATTAATTTAAAATTTAATAATAGGTCTATTAGTAAAAATTTTTTATTATTGAATTTAAATGTTATTTTAAATCTAAGTCCAACTAGCAAAAACTAGACTATTTGTTTCTTCGCCTGTTTAACAAAAACAACTCTTTTATTTACCATTCAAGGTAGGACCTGCTCACTGATGATTAAAAGCCGCAGTATCATGACTGTGCTAAGGTAGCATAATAATTAGTTGTTTAATTGACCACTGGAATGAAGGGTCTGACGAAAGAATAATTTTCTTCTTGTTTTTTGAAATTAATAAGTAAATAAAAAAGTTTATCTACCTTAGATAGACGATAAGACCCTAAAACCTTTTAAGAGTGTTACTCTTTTTGCTGGGGAGGCAAATTATATCTCATAATTTAATATAACAAAATGAATGGGTATACTCAACTTAAATTAAACCCAAAAAGGTACTTTAGGGATAACAGCATAATTTTTATATAGAGTTACTTATCGACATAAAAGATTATGACCTCGATGTTGAATTGATATTACTTTTCTAAGCAGCCCTAGAAATTCGTAGGTCTGTTCGACCTTTAATTTATCACATGATTTGAGTTCAAACCGGCGTGAGCCAGGTTGGATTCTATCTTCTAGTAAACTTGTATTTATCTAGTACGTAAGGACTTTTAAATAATAATTTTTAATAAACTTTCGTTAAATTATCTATCGGATGTTTTCAAAACATCTACTTTAGTTTAGCTACCTTTTATTAAAATTTTTTTAAAGGACCTTCATATCTCTTTACTAATCCACATACGCATCTTAAAGTTAACAACAAATAGCCTACAACAAATAAATATAATTTATATCTACTATTAGATATCAAGAGATAAACAGACCCCTCACTCCCTACCGAAAATCTATCTGCCTTAAAAAGAACTATTGACCCTCTGTCTATTTTTAAAAAAAATACTACTACGATTAAACACCTTGCAATTTTTAAATAATTTTCGTAATTATAATTAGTTTTAACTGAAGGAGCTAGTCCTCTTACATATACAAAAACCACTAATATTCCTCCTAAAAATACTAAAAATAAAATATAAGAGTATCAAACTCTCACTATTAACCTTAAAAAAATAACTATAATAAATGATAATAAAACTAGAAAAGCGACTAAAATTTGAGGGCCTTCTACTAAAATTATTAAGCAGGATAGTGCTATACAAGCTATTATAAAAAACATTATTTCAGAAATTAGTTTAAATAAAACATTAGTTTTGGATACTAAAATTTAACTATTATATTACAGATATCTTTTTTAACATCTAACTACATATTTTTTCTTTCTATATTGACTTTTGTTTTTGTATTCAAACATTTACTATCTTCGTTAATTTGTTTGGAGTGTATAACATTAATTATTTATCTAAAAATCTCCTTAATCTCCTTTTCATTTCCTTATGAAACATTTTATTGCTTTATATATATCTCAATTGCGGTGTGCGAAGCAGCTTTAGGGCTCAGTATTGTTATTCTTTACACCCTTAAGAAAGGAAATGAAATAATTAAACCATTATAATGATAAAAATTTGTATTTTATTAATAATATCTTTGACTCTGCCTTTTACTTTGTATTCTTTTATTAGCTTGTTATTAATTATATTAACTATTATAGCTTTTTTCTTAAGACATTATCAAGATATTTTTTTACTTCATAAACTATTATTTTTAGATTCTCTTTCTTTTTCATTAATTAATCTAACTATTTTAATTATGGCTTTAAGAACCTTGGCAAGTGTTTCAAATAGAAATATTATTAGGTACAAAAAAACCTTTATCATAGTTTTAATTTCATTATCATTAATTTTAATTTTAACCTTCAGAACTGTAAATTTAATTTTATTTTATACCTTATTTGAAGCCTCTCTGATCCCCACCTTTATATTAATTTTAGGTTGAGGAAACCAACCTGAACGTGTGCAAGCCGGGGTGTATTTATTAATTTATATAGTTTTTGCTTCCCTTCCTTTACTAATTGGTATTTTAATTTGAGTTGACTCAACAAAAACATCTAACCTCTTAATTGTATTTCTTTATCCTAGAAATCATATTATTTCAAACCTTATATCATTTGCCCTTATTTTTGCCTTTTCGGTTAAACTTCCTCTATACCTGATCCATTTATGACTCCCTAAAGCTCATGTTGAAGCCCCTGTGGCTGGTTCTATAATTCTAGCTGCTATTCTTTTGAAATTAGGAGGGTATGGTATCTTTCGATTTTCTAATGGTATAGAACATATATTTTATAACATCAGCCCTTTTATATTGAGCTGGTCTCTTTCAGGAGGAGTCCTTGTATCTCTAGTTTGTTTATTCCAAAGGGACATTAAATTTTTAATTGCTTTATCTTCTGTTGCTCATATATCTTTAGTAATAGCAGGTGCGTTAACCTTTTCATCTTGAGGTATTAATGGGGCTCAATTTATTATAATTGGGCATGGATTTTGCTCCTCAGGATTATTTTGTATTGCTAATATAATTTACGAACGGACTAACTCCCGTAGATTGTTTTTATTAAAAGGGCTTCAATCCCTTTCCCCTTCACTAGCTATAATATGATTCCTCCTTTGTACATCTAATATAGCGGCTCCTCCTACTTTAAACCTTTTGGGAGAAATAAATAGGATTACATCCATTTTTTCTTGAAATTTAAGATTAGCCTTAATTTTAAGGATATTAGTTTTCATATCTGCTTGCTATTCCCTTTTTCTATTTAGGCAAACACAACACGGTAAAACCCCCTCTCTTTTAAAACCTTTCTACCCCCCCTCCTTACGAGAGTGATTAATTTTAACCTTACATTGGGTTCCTTTAAATCTTTTATTTTTAGCTCCTTGGCTATTACAAATTTATTTGTAAGTTAATAATTTATTAAAATATTAAGTTGTGGTCTTAAAAATGAGAATGTAACCTCTTTAATATCTTCAGTATTATGTTCTAAAAACTTCTTTATCAAATATTCGTTATGATAACAACTAATATTATAATTATCACAAGTAGATTTTTTTTTAACCTATTAATTAATCATAAACTTAATACCTCCCTTCTTTTTAAGAAAAAGAAATTTAAACCCTGTCCCCCAAAAGCTTCTGATCACCCAAAATCTATTTTTTTAATTAATAGACTGATAGACTGGCCTGTGTGTCTTAATTTATTACCTCTCAATTTAGATATATTTCATATTAGTAAATATATGTCAACTTGGGCTAAACCTTTTATTAATACTAGTCTTTTTAGGTTCCTTACTCTTCATATTAAACCAATAAAAACCCCTAAGATCATTCTCACAAAAGCTAACCATTTTAAATTTATAGAAAGCCTCACTATAACAGGAATTGGTATTACCACCCAAAGTAAAATAGCCCCTCTAATCAAAGATATAGTTATTAACCCAATCTTAGATCTTAATATTACTCAATCTTTCTCTTCTCTAGAACTTACTAAAGCTTGATTTGAAAAAATATTAAATCTCAAAAATATTAATCGAAACGAGTATCTAGCTGATAGCCCTACTACTATTATTAAAAATCTATAGAATATTAAAAAGTTATCCGTTATCATTATAGATTCAATAATTAAATCTTTAGAATAAAATCCTGATAAAAAGGGTACTCCGCATAAGGCTAAACTTGATAAATTTATAACTATTCCAGTAATAGGAAGGTTAAAAATTATCCCCCCCATCTTACGAATATCTTGAGAGTCATTTATTCTATGAATAATTTTTCCTCTACATATAAATAATAAAGCTTTAAACACTGCATGGATAAGTAAATGGACAAAAGCTAACTGTGAAAACCCTATTGATAAAGTTCTAACTATAATACCCAGCTGGCTTAAAGTAGATAAAGCGACTACCTTTTTAAAATCAACCTCTACTAAAGCTCTTAATCTTGCTATAAGAGTAGTTATTAAACCTAAATAAATTAAAAAATTCATAATTTTAGAGCCTATTAATAATCTTTCAAAACGAATCAATAAATAGACCCCAGCTGTTACCAAAGTAGAGGAATGTACTAAAGCCCTTACAGGAGTTGGAGCTGCTATTGCTGCTGGTAGCCAAGCAGAAAATGGAATTTGAGCTCTTTTAGTAATAGCAGCTAACCTCACCAACCATATAACTAACTCACCTTTATTTATTAATATAAATATGTATCTCCATCTCCCTAATTCAACTAAACAAGCAATACTTAATAATAAAGCCGCGTCTCCTACACGATTTCTTAAAGCTGTTACTATCCCCGCTCTCCCGGATTTCTCATTTTTATAGAAGATAACTAGAATATAAGAAGTCACCCCTAGTCCATCCCACCCTAATATTATCCTTACTAAGTTTAAACTAAAAACTAAAAAAAATATCCTAACCACAAATATAAAAACTAATATCATAAATAAACGAAAATTCAAACTAGCTTTTATATAACTACCACTATAAAAAAAAATTGAGCTTGAAATTAGTGCAATAAAACCAAAAAAAATAACAGATATTCAATCAATATAAAAATTAAATAGTATTCTTACCCTTCCTCTTCTTAAAATTCCCCACTCTAAAACATAACTTTTACCTGAAACTATTAAATCTAGGCCAAAAATTATAGACAATAATATAAAAACTATTATTATAAGTATTATCCATACATTTTCCTTTTCTAAAAAAAATATTCACTATAGTTTATATTTAAAACACTATTTTTGTAATATAGAAATCTTTTAATTCATTTAAACCATCGCAAAATAAACCCTTTAATAAAAATTTTAAACTCTACTCTAATTGACATGCCTTCCCCCTTAAATATTTCTTTCTGGTGAAATTTTGGCTCCTTATTAGGTTTGTGTTTAATATTACAGATTATCACCGGTATATTCTTGGCTATGCATTACTCAGGACATGTAGATTTAGCTTTTGATAATATTACTTATATCTGCCGGGATGTAAACAATGGTTGGCTAATTCGAACATTTCACGCTAACGGAGCCTCTATATTCTTTATTTGTCTTTACCTCCATATTGGACGAGGTATGTATTACAGTTCTTATACCCTTACCCATACCTGAATATTAGGAACCTCTATTTTATTTCTAACAATAGCTACAGCCTTTTTAGGGTACGTTCTCCCTTGAGGACAGATATCTTTATGAGGGGCTTCTGTAATTACAAACCTATTATCAACAATCCCTTATATAGGAACAAACCTAGTTCAATGGTTGTGGGGGGGATTCGCAGTAAGAACCCCTACTTTAACACGATTCTTCACCCTACATTTTCTTCTCCCTTATGTAATTTTTGCTATAGCAGCCTTACATATTATATTCCTTCATCAAACAGGCTCTAGTAATCCCTTGGGGTTAAAAAGAAACTCTCTTAAATTAACTCTCCATCCTTATTTTACAATGAAAGACATTATCGGAGTATTATTATTTATTTTAGTACTAACCTCTATGTGCTTATGAAACCCTTATATATTAGGAGACCCGGAAAATTTTAACCTGGCTAACCCTTTAAACTCTCCCCCTCATATTCAACCAGAGTGATATTATCTATTTGCCTACGCTATCTTACGTTCCATTCCTAATAAATTAGGAGGTGTAATTGCTTTAGTATTATCTATTATAGTTCTTTATACTCTTCCTTTCTCATCAAAAAAAAAAATTCAATCCCTTCAATTTTACCCTGTAAATCAGTTGCTTTTGTGATCTTTCTTTTCTGTCGCCTCTTTGTTAACATGGATCGGGGCTAAACCAGTAGAAGCCCCTTATATTATTACAGGCCAAATTCTAACAATTATATATTTTAGGTTCTTTATAATTGAGCCTATATTATCTAAAACTTGAGACCAGATAACTTCGTAAAACCTTGATTAAATAAACCAGGACCCTTTTCATATTCGAAAAAATTATGGTTTTAACCAAATATTATGAGTAAATATACGAATACCCCGACCCCAACAAAAAAGGGAAAGTCGGGGGATATTCGTAGTTTTCTCGTCAAAATCGTGGCCATAACTGGCTAGTTTCTTGGTTAAATTACCTAAGGTTATAAATATTTAAAACCTTAGGTAATTTAACCAAGAAACTAGCCAGTTATGGCCACGATTTTGACGAGAAAACTACGAATATCCCCCGACTTTCCCTTTTTTGTTGGGGTCGGGGTATTCGTATATTTACTCATAATATTTGGTTAAAACCATAATTTTTTCGAATATGAAAAGGGTCCTGGTTTATTTAATCAAGGTTTTACGAAGTTATCTGGTCTCAAGTTTTAGATAATATAGGCTCAATTATAAAGAACCTAAAATATATAATTGTTAGAATTTGGCCTGTAATAATATAAGGGGCTTCTACTGGTTTAGCCCCGATCCATGTTAACAAAGAGGCGACAGAAAAGAAAGATCACAAAAGCAACTGATTTACAGGGTAAAATTGAAGGGATTGAATTTTTTTTTTTGATGAGAAAGGAAGAGTATAAAGAACTATAATAGATAATACTAAAGCAATTACACCTCCTAATTTATTAGGAATGGAACGTAAGATAGCGTAGGCAAATAGATAATATCACTCTGGTTGAATATGAGGGGGAGAGTTTAAAGGGTTAGCCAGGTTAAAATTTTCCGGGTCTCCTAATATATAAGGGTTTCATAAGCACATAGAGGTTAGTACTAAAATAAATAATAATACTCCGATAATGTCTTTCATTGTAAAATAAGGATGGAGAGTTAATTTAAGAGAGTTTCTTTTTAACCCCAAGGGATTACTAGAGCCTGTTTGATGAAGGAATATAATATGTAAGGCTGCTATAGCAAAAATTACATAAGGGAGAAGAAAATGTAGGGTGAAGAATCGTGTTAAAGTAGGGGTTCTTACTGCGAATCCCCCCCACAACCATTGAACTAGGTTTGTTCCTATATAAGGGATTGTTGATAATAGGTTTGTAATTACAGAAGCCCCTCATAAAGATATCTGTCCTCAAGGGAGAACGTACCCTAAAAAGGCTGTAGCTATTGTTAGAAATAAAATAGAGGTTCCTAATATTCAGGTATGGGTAAGGGTATAAGAACTGTAATACATACCTCGTCCAATATGGAGGTAAAGACAAATAAAGAATATAGAGGCTCCGTTAGCGTGAAATGTTCGAATTAGCCAACCATTGTTTACATCCCGGCAGATATAAGTAATATTATCAAAAGCTAAATCTACATGTCCTGAGTAATGCATAGCCAAGAATATACCGGTGATAATCTGTAATATTAAACACAAACCTAATAAGGAGCCAAAATTTCACCAGAAAGAAATATTTAAGGGGGAAGGCATGTCAATTAGAGTAGAGTTTAAAATTTTTATTAAAGGGTTTATTTTGCGATGGTTTAAATGAATTAAAAGATTTCTATATTACAAAAATAGTGTTTTAAATATAAACTATAGTGAATATTTTTTTTAGAAAAGGAAAATGTATGGATAATACTTATAATAATAGTTTTTATATTATTGTCTATAATTTTTGGCCTAGATTTAATAGTTTCAGGTAAAAGTTATGTTTTAGAGTGGGGAATTTTAAGAAGAGGAAGGGTAAGAATACTATTTAATTTTTATATTGATTGAATATCTGTTATTTTTTTTGGTTTTATTGCACTAATTTCAAGCTCAATTTTTTTTTATAGTGGTAGTTATATAAAAGCTAGTTTGAATTTTCGTTTATTTATGATATTAGTTTTTATATTTGTGGTTAGGATATTTTTTTTAGTTTTTAGTTTAAACTTAGTAAGGATAATATTAGGGTGGGATGGACTAGGGGTGACTTCTTATATTCTAGTTATCTTCTATAAAAATGAGAAATCCGGGAGAGCGGGGATAGTAACAGCTTTAAGAAATCGTGTAGGAGACGCGGCTTTATTATTAAGTATTGCTTGTTTAGTTGAATTAGGGAGATGGAGATACATATTTATATTAATAAATAAAGGTGAGTTAGTTATATGGTTGGTGAGGTTAGCTGCTATTACTAAAAGAGCTCAAATTCCATTTTCTGCTTGGCTACCAGCAGCAATAGCAGCTCCAACTCCTGTAAGGGCTTTAGTACATTCCTCTACTTTGGTAACAGCTGGGGTCTATTTATTGATTCGTTTTGAAAGATTATTAATAGGCTCTAAAATTATGAATTTTTTAATTTATTTAGGTTTAATAACTACTCTTATAGCAAGATTAAGAGCTTTAGTAGAGGTTGATTTTAAAAAGGTAGTCGCTTTATCTACTTTAAGCCAGCTGGGTATTATAGTTAGAACTTTATCAATAGGGTTTTCACAGTTAGCTTTTGTCCATTTACTTATCCATGCAGTGTTTAAAGCTTTATTATTTATATGTAGAGGAAAAATTATTCATAGAATAAATGACTCTCAAGATATTCGTAAGATGGGGGGGATAATTTTTAACCTTCCTATTACTGGAATAGTTATAAATTTATCAAGTTTAGCCTTATGCGGAGTACCCTTTTTATCAGGATTTTATTCTAAAGATTTAATTATTGAATCTATAATGATAACGGATAACTTTTTAATATTCTATAGATTTTTAATAATAGTAGTAGGGCTATCAGCTAGATACTCGTTTCGATTAATATTTTTGAGATTTAATATTTTTTCAAATCAAGCTTTAGTAAGTTCTAGAGAAGAGAAAGATTGAGTAATATTAAGATCTAAGATTGGGTTAATAACTATATCTTTGATTAGAGGGGCTATTTTACTTTGGGTGGTAATACCAATTCCTGTTATAGTGAGGCTTTCTATAAATTTAAAATGGTTAGCTTTTGTGAGAATGATCTTAGGGGTTTTTATTGGTTTAATATGAAGAGTAAGGAACCTAAAAAGACTAGTATTAATAAAAGGTTTAGCCCAAGTTGACATATATTTACTAATATGAAATATATCTAAATTGAGAGGTAATAAATTAAGACACACAGGCCAGTCTATCAGTCTATTAATTAAAAAAATAGATTTTGGGTGATCAGAAGCTTTTGGGGGACAGGGTTTAAATTTCTTTTTCTTAAAAAGAAGGGAGGTATTAAGTTTATGATTAATTAATAGGTTAAAAAAAAATCTACTTGTGATAATTATAATATTAGTTGTTATCATAACGAATATTTGATAAAGAAGTTTTTAGAACATAATACTGAAGATATTAAAGAGGTTACATTCTCATTTTTAAGACCACAACTTAATATTTTAATAAATTATTAACTTACAAATAAATTTGTAATAGCCAAGGAGCTAAAAATAAAAGATTTAAAGGAACCCAATGTAAGGTTAAAATTAATCACTCTCGTAAGGAGGGGGGGTAGAAAGGTTTTAAAAGAGAGGGGGTTTTACCGTGTTGTGTTTGCCTAAATAGAAAAAGGGAATAGCAAGCAGATATGAAAACTAATATCCTTAAAATTAAGGCTAATCTTAAATTTCAAGAAAAAATGGATGTAATCCTATTTATTTCTCCCAAAAGGTTTAAAGTAGGAGGAGCCGCTATATTAGATGTACAAAGGAGGAATCATATTATAGCTAGTGAAGGGGAAAGGGATTGAAGCCCTTTTAATAAAAACAATCTACGGGAGTTAGTCCGTTCGTAAATTATATTAGCAATACAAAATAATCCTGAGGAGCAAAATCCATGCCCAATTATAATAAATTGAGCCCCATTAATACCTCAAGATGAAAAGGTTAACGCACCTGCTATTACTAAAGATATATGAGCAACAGAAGATAAAGCAATTAAAAATTTAATGTCCCTTTGGAATAAACAAACTAGAGATACAAGGACTCCTCCTGAAAGAGACCAGCTCAATATAAAAGGGCTGATGTTATAAAATATATGTTCTATACCATTAGAAAATCGAAAGATACCATACCCTCCTAATTTCAAAAGAATAGCAGCTAGAATTATAGAACCAGCCACAGGGAGGGAGGCTCAAAATATAGTAATAAATACACCCATTCTGAGGTTTCCTGCAACAAAAAACCAATACTCAAGGTGATTCAATAGTGTAGGCCTAAATTAGGCCCGGTTCTGGTTAAGTAAAATTAATGTTCAAACGTTGTACCTAATAATATTTCGGCTGAAACATAGGCTAAGTGAAAGAGAATCACAAAATATGAGAAACAAAAAATATCTTGACTGTGTCTTGAAAAAAGCTATAATAATTGTATAATAACGGCAACTCAACAGAATACAGAGCCCGAAACACGTAATAAATACAAATTTTGTCATTATAATAGTTTTCTTAGAATTGTAAATAACAATACTAGCTGCTACTTACCTATTAATATAAAACAATAAAATGAAAAGGAAGATTAGAGGTGAATGTAATGTTATACACTCAAACTTTAATTAAGCAATTAACAATGTTTAGAATAAAAAACAAGGTCAGCAGAAAAATATGTATAGATTAGATGTTCATCTGTATAATGGTTAAAATTTTGGTATCCAATATCATTTTATTTTAAACTGACCTACTGAGAAAATGTTTTTATCTGTATGAAACCTGGTGATACTCTTGACCATCATTTATTACTCAGTTATTTTTTTAGGTTAATAGTGAGTTTGATGCTGCAGAGGAGGTATTAGTGGTTTTGTGCCAGAGGACTAGCTCCCTTTCGGTAAAACAGTATGGTAGAAACCGGCCAAAACTGCGGAGACTGTTGTCGTATTGAGTGTTTTTTTGAAAATAGACGAAGAGTCAAATGGATGCTTCTTGATATCTAACCAGTAGTATAAATTATATTTATTTGTTGTAGGCTATTTGTTGTTAACTTTAAGATGCGTATGTGGATTAGTAAAGAGATATGAAGGTCCTTTAAAAAAATTTTAATAAAAGGTAGCTAAACTAAAGTAGATGTTTTGAAAACATCCGATAGATAATTTAACGAAAGTTTATTAAAAATTATTATTTAAAAGTCCTTACGTACTAGATAAATACAAGTTTACTAGAAGATAGAATCCAACCTGGCTCACGCCGGTTTGAACTCAAATCATGTGATAAATTAAAGGTCGAACAGACCTACGAATTTCTAGGGCTGCTTAGAAAAGTAATATCAATTCAACATCGAGGTCATAATCTTTTATGTCGATAAGTAACTCTATATAAAAATTATGCTGTTATCCCTAAAGTACCTTTTTGGGTTTAATTTAAGTTGAGTATACCCATTCATTTTGTTATATTAAATTATGAGATATAATTTGCCTCCCCAGCAAAAAGAGTAACACTCTTAAAAGGTTTTAGGGTCTTATCGTCTATCTAAGGTAGATAAACTTTTTTATTTACTTATTAATTTCAAAAAACAAGAAGAAAATTATTCTTTCGTCAGACCCTTCATTCCAGTGGTCAATTAAACAACTAATTATTATGCTACCTTAGCACAGTCATGATACTGCGGCTTTTAATCATCAGTGAGCAGGTCCTACCTTGAATGGTAAATAAAAGAGTTGTTTTTGTTAAACAGGCGAAGAAACAAATAGTCTAGTTTTTGCTAGTTGGACTTAGATTTAAAATAACATTTAAATTCAATAATAAAAAATTTTTACTAATAGACCTATTATTAAATTTTAAATTAATTAGAAAAGCTTAGGTAATAAGAATTTATATTGGTTGGAGGTTAGAATATGAAACGCCTGTTTAAATAATAATATTAATTCTTTTAAAGGTTTTAGGTTTCCTAAAATTTATTCAATAGAAGATCATTTTTTAAAAAGTGTAATTTAATTATTTAAAAGCTAGCTGGATATAAGGATAATGTTAAAATATCTTTTCTAGAAGTATATAACTAAATAGACTGAAACCTAGATATGAGATACAAATAGCTCTATCCTTTTCAAGGTATAATACCAAATATAGGTTAAGTCCCCCTGATACTAAAGGTATAAAATTATTAATTAGTTTATTTTATTTCCCTTGAGGTAAATAACACAATTCTAAAAATAATTATTGGATAACACAATAAATTAAAGGAGGACTTTTAAGTTCAAAACCTAACGTGCAATTAACACTTAAAAAATATTCAAAAATTATTTAAAATAAGATAAATAATAATTTAAGATAAGCTAAAAAAGCTAGTGGGTTCATACCCCATTGATGGTTTGACCTCTGAATTATGCTTAGAACACCTTTTAGGTTTTTTTTTGTGGCAGGTATATTAGTAGGGATTTGAATTACAATTTATAGAAGAAGATGGGTGGGGGTTTGAATAGGATTAGAAATAAACTTAATATGTTTTATCCCTTTTTTAGTTAAAGGAAAGACAGGGGGAATGGCTTGTATTTTTTATTTTTTAGCTCAAGCTACTGGGTCTCTTTTACTTTTAATTAGGGGGTTAGATATTTGAAGTTATGATCTTACGTTAAAGCTTTATATAAGGGTGGGGTTATTACTCAAAGCCGGAGTGGCTCCTTTCCATTTTTGATACCCTGTAGTAGCTTCTCAAATTAAATGGTCTGAGTTCGTTGTTTTAAGAACCTTACAAAAAATTGCCCCTTTATCTTTGTTATACCATTGTGATTTGTTTATGTTAGGGCAATTTATATATTTAACTATCATTATAAGAGGGGTAGTGGGGGCATTAGGGGGATTAAATGAGTTAAAAGTACGAGGTGTTTTGATTTATTCTTCTATTAATCATATAGGATGGGTGATAATACCTTTGATTAATCATAGCATGAGTTGGGCAGTTTATTTTAGAATATATTGCATAATACTAACTTCAGTTGTAGTATTAGTTTACTTTTACAGGATTTATAATTTAACACAGCTTTATAGACCGGAAACCCCATTTTGGCATGGTTTTGTTTTTGGAGTTGGGTTATTTTCTTTAGGAGGGGTGCCTCCTTTTTTAGGATTTTTCGTTAAATGTTGATTACTTTATTTGGTTGGTCCATTTATGGATCCTTTCGCGTTAATGGTCCTTATTTTTATAAGATCAATTACACTATTCTACTATATTACATTAGGAATCCCTCATCTGATTTTTGTTTGAGAAAATCCATTAATTCAACAACGTTTTATTGATTTAATAGTTGTTAGTTTTGTGCTTTTTACTAGGATCCTAGGATTATGAATTATACCGGCTTTTGTTATCTGGTTTATATAATCAGGCTTTTACAATAAATTGTGAACTCAGGTTTGCAGCT
>JABUQX010140103.1:5000-12500 GCA_015478945.1 Trachelipus rathkii
AAGCAGTAAATCAGTAAAACAATAGAGGTGTTATTACCTAACACCTAGGGGATTAGTATGCCTTTGTTTTACTGCTTTACTGCTTTAACTCATGTTTTACTGCTTCAACACTGCTTTACTGCTTTTTTTACTGCTTTACTGCTTTAACTCTCTGCTTTACTGCTTTGACTCTCTGTTTTACTGTTTTAACTCACTGCTTTAACTCATATATTTATTAACATTATGTTTTCTTTTATATTTTTTATTTTGTTTTAATACTTTTTATTTATTATTTCTATTTTTATTTTTGTTTTAATACTTTTTTATTTTTAATTTGTAATGTAAGAATAAAAACACACAGAGTTTCTGTTATATAAACATTTTATTTTAATAAAATTGTACGAAATTTTATTAAAAACATATACTTTACATACCTTAAAGCAGTAAAACAGTAAAACAATAGAGGTGTTACTACCTAACACTTAGGGGATTAGTATGCCTTTGTTTTACTGCTTTACTGCTTTAACTTTCTGCTTTACTGCTTTAACTCATGTTTTACTGCTTTAACTTTCTGCTTTACTGCTTTAACTCATGTTTTACTGCTTTAACTCTCTGCTTTACTGTTTTAACTCTCTGCTTTACTGCTTTAACTCATATATTTATTAACATTATGTTTTCTTTTATATTTTTTATTTTGTTTTAATACTTTTTATTTATTATTTCTATTTTTATTTTGTTTTAATACTTTTTTATTTTTAATTTGTAATGTAAGAATAAAAACACACAGAGTTTCGGCCATATAAACATTTTATTTTAATAAAATTGTACGAAATTTTATTAAAAACATATACTTTACAACCAGCAAAGCAGTAAAGCATTAAAACAATAGGTGTTTTTACCTAACTCCTGGGGGATTAGTATGCTTTTGTTTTTCTTCTTTACACTGCTTTTAACTTTCTGCTTTACTGCTTTAACTCATGTTTTACTGCTTTAACTTTCTGTTTTACTGCTTTAACTTTCTGCTTTACTGCTTTAACTTTCTGCTTTACTGTTTTAACTTTCTGCTTTACTGTTTTAACTCATATATTTATTAACATTATGTTTTTTATTTTGTTTTAATACTTTTTATTTATTTTATTATTATTTTTATTTATTTTTATTATTATTTTTATTATTTTTATTATTTTATTTTTATTATTTTTATTATACTTAGTGTTATTTACTTCATGCTTATTGTTATTATTATTTAGAACACACATACACACACACACACACACACACACACACACACACACACACACACACATACACTTACACTTATACACACATTCACTATGACACTTATACACACATTCACTATGACACTTACATTTACCCATAGACACTTACATTTACACTTATACACATGTGGTCACACACACACACACACACACACACACACACACACACTTACACTTATACACACATTCACTATGACACATACACACATTCACTATGACACTTACATTTATCCATAGACACTTACATTTACACTTACACTCACACACAGATTTACTTACACTCACACAGATTTACTTACACTCACACAGATTTACTTACACACACAGATTTACTCACACACAGATTTACTTACACATGCACACAGATTTACACACACACACACACACACACACACACACACACACCCACGCACACTCACTTACACATATAACGTATAATTTATTAAAACATTTTATGTTTTAATTAAACACGTACATTTATATTACTCATTCAAATATAACTAAAATTATTTCAAAGTTTCTTAAAACTTCTATAATAAATCAATCATTATCTTTGAACAAAGAATTTATTATTAACTGTTAATACTTTTTGTTTATAAATTTTATAACTATCAAGTTTTAAAATAACTTTTACTAAAAATTTTATGAAATTTTATTAAAAACATATATTTTACGTACCTTATTATCAGTAAATCAGTAACGTCAGCCCTTAGCACCCCTCTACACCAAGCTATGCCACGTTTTGTTCTATTGACTTACTGCTTCACATCATCTTTAGCCATGTAATAAGTATAAAAATAACAAAATAAGTTCTTCTCTTCTCTGCTAACATAACATGTATTTTTATTAAAATCATTCTAAGTTTTTATTTAAAAATAACAATTATTCACTTACATTTATATTATTCACTCGATGTTAACTAAAAAAATATTTCAAAGTTTTTTAAATAATTCGGGTTTTCTTTATTATTATTATTATTATCTATGTACATTGACAATCCATCACGAGAAAACACAACTACCCGCACTCCTTACAGATACGAAACTGACCTCTCTCTGTAAAATGTGTTGAAATAACTACTTTAGGTCTAAATTTAGGATAATCCTTTTTTGTAACCCGGGGGGATTTAGGCCTAATTCCAGGTCAAAATATATTTCAAACTGACCTTTTCTGTAAAATGTGGTGCAATAACTACGTTAGGCTAAATTTAGGCCTAAATTTAGGATAATCCTTTTTGTAGATGGGCTAATTTAATCCTAATACCAGGTCAAAAGGTATTTCCCGTATAGACAAGAATCATTGTTATTATTATTTTTATAAATATATTTCCAACTGAAACATGCTGGATCGGTAAGATCCTTTAAGCAGGTAAAAGGAAATGTTTTCCTTACTTGTGATTGGTCGGGGTAATCCTTATCTCTATATGATCTCGTATGTGATTGGTCGAGAATTATTTATCGTCTTTTGAAAATTAACTTTGTTCTTTAAACTTGTATTTGAGCAGGTGTGTGTTTTATTATCTTTTAGACCCAAACTCATTTTAAAATCATAGTCATTTTAGCTGTTAAGCGGTGCACAAGTTATCTGATTTGTATTAAAAGTGTTTTATTTTTACTAAGTGTATATCATATTTATAATAAATACTTACATTGAGGAATAATTATTAATTTCACTAGAATAGATAATAATTAATTCACTAGTTCATAAGCTAACCACCAGGGCTCAGCATGAGCCCCACCCGCAAAGGCAGCCAACCCCGCACCCGCTGGTGCGTCCCGCCGCGTCCCCGCCCGCCGCGTGCGCCCGCAGGCGCAATATTTCCGCGTTCCCGCCCGCCGCGTGCGCCCGCAGGCGCAATATTTCCGCTGGTTCGAATCCACCGCCCAAAATAAAAGGTATCTTCATAGCCCGAACGTGGATGTGAGCGCATGTCAACCGGAGTATCCCGGGTTTCAGGTCCTTTAAGTACTAATTACCAGAGAACTCCCCATCCCTATTGGTAACGTGAACCTCTGTATGTCAAGGTTTCATACCTTCATCATACAATAACACCTGAAGTACATACGCTTAATACACTGCGCTATGAGGACACCTACAGTTTTTTATCTTTATTACCTTTATACATTACACATTCTATGACTTTACACGATGCATCGATGCATCGATGCAGTAATGCAATAATACAGCACACACACACACACACACACACACACACACACACACACACACACACACACACACACGCACACACACACACACACACACACACACACACACACACACACACACACACACACACACACACACACACACACACACACACACACGCACACTCACTTACACATATAGCGTATAATTTATTAAAACATTTTATTTTTATTTTATTATTATACTTAGTGTTATTTACGTCATACCTATTGTTATTATTATTTAGAACACACATACACACTTACACATACGCTCCCACCCACTCGATATTTTGATGCCTCAACTTTGATGCCCCAGCTTTGATGCCTCCGCTTTTGATACCTCAACTTTAATAACTTTGCTTTGGTACCTCTGCTTTAGTGGTTCATCTTTGATGACTCATCTTTGATGGCGTCATCTTTGATACCACCTATATTGATGATTCAGCTTATAAGCAGTTACACTTACCATAGACACTTACACTTACACTTATACACACATACACTATATCTCTTATTCACACATACACACATACACATATACACTTACGTTCACCCATAGACACTTACACTCACCCACACACACACAAATATATATATATATATATATATATATATATATATATATATATATATATATATATATATATATATATATATATATATATATAAATATATATATTTATATATATATATATATATATATATATATATATATATATATATATATATATATTTCATTCAGCGCGGGAATATTGCGCCTGCGAACGCGGCGGTCGGATACGCGGAAATATTGCGCCTGCGGGCACGCGGCGGGCAGGGAGCAACGGAAATGTTGCGCCTGCGGGCGCACGCGGCAGGCGGGGACGCGGCGGACGCACCAGCAGGTGCAGGGGTTGGCTGCGTTTGCGGGTGGGGCTCATGCTGGGCCCTGGTGGTTAGCTTATGAACTAGTGAATTAATTATTATCTATTCAGTGAAATTAATAATTATTCCTCAATGTAAGTAATTATTATAAATATGATATACACTTAGTAAAAATAAAACACTTTTAATACAAATCAGATAACTTATGCACCGCTTAACAGCTAAAATGACTATGATTTTAAAATGAGTTTGGGTCTAAAAGATAATAAAACACACCTGCTCAAATACAAGTTTTAAGAACAAAGTTAATTTTCAAAAGACGATAAAATAATTCTCGACCAATCACATACGAGATCATATAGAGATAAGGAGATTACCCCGACCAATCACAAGTAGGGAAAACATTTCCTTTTTACCTGCTTAAAGGATCTTACCGATCAAGCATGTTTCAGTTTGAAATAATAATAATAGCTTAATGATTATAACGTCTATACAGGAAATACCTTTTGACCTGGTATTAGGTTTAAATCAGCCTGTGATACAAAAAGGTTTATCCTAAATTTAAGCCTAAATTTAGGCCTAACGTAGTTATTGCACCACATTTTACAGAAAAAGGTCAGTTTGAAATATATTTTGACCTGGAATTAGGCTTAAATCGCCCCGGTTACAAGGATTATTCTAAATTTAGACCTAAAGTAGTTATTTCAACACATTTTACAGAGAGAGGAGTCAGTTTCGTATCTGTAAGGGGTGCGGGTTGTGTGTGTTTTCTCGTGATGGATTGTCAATGCATGATAATGTAATAATAATAATAATAAAACCGGAGTATTTAAAAAACTTTGAAATATTTTTTAGTTAACATCAAATTGAATAATATAAATGTAGTGATTGTTATTTTTAAATAAAAACAGAATGATTTTAATAAAATACATGTTATGTTAGCCGAGAAGGACTTATTTTGTTATTTTTATACTATTACATGGCTAAAGATGATGTAAACCAGTAAGTCAATAGAACAAAATGGCATGGCTTTGGTGTGACACTTACTGATTTATTGCTTTAAGGTATGTAAATATATGTTTTTAATAAAATTTCATAAAATTTTAGTAAAAGTTATTTTAAAACTGGATAGTTAAAATTTATAAACAAAAGTATTAACAGTTAATAATAAATTCTTTGTTCAAAGATAATGGTTGATTTATTATAGAAGTTTTAAGAAACTTTAGTTATATTTGAATGAGTAATATAAATATACGTGTTTAATTAAAACATAAAATGTTTTAATAAATTAGCCGTTATGTGTAAGTAGTGTGCGTGGGTATTGTGTGTGTGTGTGTGTGTGACAATGATGACTGATATCAAATCTGTGTGCATGTGTGAAACAAATCTGTGTGTGTAAAAATAAATCTGTGTTGAGTGTAAAGAAATGAAATCTGTAGTGTAAGTAAGTCTGTGTCAGTGTAAAGGAAATCAAATCTTGTGTGTGAGTGTAAGTGTAAATATAGTAAGTGTCTATGGACAAATGTAGTGTCATAATTGGTATGTATTATTATAAGTATCTTAATTGAATGTGTGTATAAGTATGAGTGTGTGTGTGTGTGTGCTATGTGTGTGTGTGTGTATTGTGTGTGTGTGTGTGTGTGTGTGTGTGACCACATGTGTATAAATGTAAATGTAATTGTCTATATGGGTAAATGTAAGATGTCATAGTGAATAATGTGTATAAAGTGTCATAGTGAATGTGTGTATAAGTGTAGTGAATATAATGTGTGAGTGTGTGTGTGTGTGTGTGTGTGTGTGTGTGGGTGTGTGTGTTTGTGTGTTCTAGCTGATAACAATAGGCATGAAGTAAACAACACTAAGTATAATAAAAATAATAAAAATAAAATAATAAAAATAATAAAAATAATAATAAAAATAAATAAAAATAATAATAAAATAAATAAAAGTATTAAAACAAATAAAAAACATGTGTTAATAAATATATGAGTTAAAACAGTAAACCAGTAAAACGACAGAAAGTTAAGTAAAGCAGAAAGTTAAACAGTAAGCCGGAAAAATTAGAAGGATAAAACCGGATGTTATAACGGAAAAGAATGAGATAAAGCACAGTAAAGCAGAAAGTTAAGCAGTAAAGCAGTAAAACAAAGGCATACTAATCTAGGTGTTAGGTAATAACACCTCTATTGTTTACTGCTTTTACTGCTTTAACTCATGAGTCTGAAAAGTATATGTTTTTAATAAAATTTCGTACAATTTTATTAAAATAAAAAAAAATGTTTATATGGCAGAAACTCTGTGTGTTTTTATTCTTGCATTACAAAAATTAAAAATAAAAATATTAACAAAAATAAAAATAGAAATAATAAATAAAAAGTAAAACAAAATAAAAAAATATAAAGAAAACATAATGTTAATAAATATATGAGTTAAAAACAGTAAAGCAGAGTTAAAACAGTAAAGCAGGTTAAAGCAGTAAACATGAGTTAAAGCAGTAAGCAGAAAGTTAAAAACAGTAAAACATGAGTTAAAAACATTAAAGCAGAAAGTTAAAGCAGTAAAACAGTAAACAGTAAAACAAAGACATACTAATCCCCTAAGTGTTAGGTAGTAACACCTCTATTGTTTACTGTTTTACTGCTTTAGGTATGTAAGTATATGTTTTTAATAAAATTTCATTACAATTTTATTAAATAAAATGTTTAATATAACCGAAACTCTGTGTGTTTTTTATTCTTACATTACAAATTAAAAATAAAAAGTATTAAAACAAAAATAAAAATAAAAATAATAAATAAAAGTATTAAAACAAAATAAAAAAATATAAAAGAAAAACATAATGTTAATAAATATGAGTTAAAACAGTAAAGCAGAGGAGTTAAAACAGTAAAGCAGAGAGTTAAAAAACAGTAAAGCAGAGAGTTAAAGCAGTAAAACATGAGTTAAAGCAGTAAAGCAGGAAGGAATTAAAGCAGTAAAACATGAGTTAAAGCAGTAAAGCAGAAAGTTAAAAACAGTAAAGCAGTACAAAGGCATACTAATCCCCTAGGTGTTAGGTAATAACACCTCTATTGTTTTACTGCTTTACTGCTTTAAGACATGTAAAGTATATGTTTTTAATAAAATTTCGTACAATTGTAGTAAAAATGAATGTTTATATATCAGACACTCTGAATTTTCTTCTTACA
>JABUQX010140103.1:22500-38590 GCA_015478945.1 Trachelipus rathkii
TTTAAATCGTTTGATTTTTTTCGTGCTAACTCTGCCTAAAACTGTTCTTCGAAGAAGGTCTTCATATGGCATGACTGCGTCGAAAATCCATTCTTCTTAATATATATATATATATATATATATATATATATATATACTGTATATATATATATATATATACTACTGCTATATATATATATATATATATACAACTCTCTTTATATATATATATATATATATATATATATATATACTACTATATATATATATAACATATGCTGCTATATATATACTATATATAATATATATATATAATATATATATATATATGCTATATAAGATATATAGATATAAAATATGCAATATAAATCTAATACCATAACAATATATATATATATATATATATTCTTCATCATATATATATATATATGTATATATATATAATAATAATATATATGTATAATAATATATATATATATATATAACATATATATCATATATAATATATAGCAACATAATAATAATATAGAGTAACTACGGTGCGCAAAATTCCGGTGCTCAGCCAACTATATATATATATATAATATAACAATAATATATAATATATAATACTAACAATAAATAACACATAATAACGTAATATATATATATATATTGCTTCTTAATATAATATATATATATATATATATATATGTATAATATAAATAACTAATATATAGCACCTTAATAATATATATTTACTATGCTATATATATATATATATATATAATATATATAACCATATATATACCTTAACTATATATATATATACTATATATATATATATATGCTGCTATAATATATATATAACTATATATATATAGTTTTAATAACTGTGGTCCCTTAAGAAACACTTTCTCTTATATTGCAAATGAAGATGCCAAAAGAGTGGCCCATCTGGAAAGATAAATTGAATATGAATTTCTATTTTCATTCTGACGCAGTATTCCTGAAGCAGGGAGGTGGGGGAGGGGAGGGGGAGTGGGGAAGTGGGGGAGTGCGGAATAACGCGGTGTTGTTGCCTGAGGAATAACACGACGATTCAGATATAATAACAATTTTAAATATTTGTATTCAAGAAGTATGCTAATATATATATATATAACAATATATATATATATATATTATAACATATATACTATATATATATATATATATATATATATAACAATATATATATATATACTATATATATATACTATATACATATCTATATACTAACTATAACTAGCTGCTATATATATATATATATATATATATATTAGTTTATGTACAGGACCCACCACGGCCCACAAGGAGGCGGTCACAATGGGTTGAAAAATCAACTCCATGAGTGGGTCCTGGCCCATACATATTTTAATTGTCGAAAACAAAATTTGGATGGCGAAATGAATATTCAGTCCATAATAAATTAAAAACTAAATAAAAAGATGTCCGTACATTATAAATAGTCATAATATTACGTAACAAAATTAAATGTGAAAAATATTCAGTTCTTGGAGATAAGGGAAAATAGAGTTACTAATAAAGTGGGAGGATTCAGATAAGATATGGGATAACCTTTTAGAAGGTGTTATGGACCATAATGTAGGAAAATGAAGACGGCGAATGGGGTATAGTTGAAGACAATCAATGAAGATATGATAAACAGATTGCGGGGTATAGCGACGGCAAAATTTGCAGATGGGAGGATAATCCCGTGGCATTAGTGATATTCATGTGATATGCATGTGATATTCATGTGACCAATGCGAAGGCGTGCAAGTATCGCCTCATGCAAGCGCTTTCGTCGCTCGGCTTTATATATCAAAATTTCGCCTTACACTGACCACTCGTCCAGCAGTCCTGCCAATAAGACCGTAAGCCTTGTCGGAGAGCAGGATAATAATCAGTTGATGATAGGCGACTTTGTCGAATGATATCTGGGAGGTACCTAGAACAGCTCTGGAAAGAAGAGGCGGCACTTTTTCCCTCTCTGTTAGCGGTTTCGTTGTCAGTTATCCCTATGTGAGAAGGGGTCCAATGTAGTGTGATTTGTTTCTTCCGAGAGTGGAGTAGCCGAAGATATTGCTGTTCAGCTGATACCATAGTGTGCTTAGAATAGGGGGCTTAAGCTCTTAGAGGGCGCTGAGCAAATCTGAATAAATGATATAAGAGTGGTCTTGCTTAAGGAATAGAATTCTAGAAAGGGTAATCATTATAGCCATTAATTCTGCAGTAAAAATTGAAACATTAAGCGGGAGGGTATGGGAGAGGTTGCGGTCAGGAAAGACAGCAGACGCACCCACACTGTCCCCTGTTTTAGAGCCGTCAGCAAACACTGGAGTAAATTCACCGTGAACTGCGGAATGAGACGGGAATGATGTCTTTAATATGGCATCTGGGTTGTTACATTTGTATTCGGATGTTCTGTATTTTAGAGAACAATCTTGAGCTTGGTAATTAATCTTTTCTTTGTGTTTAGGAACATCTTTTCAGGAAATTGAGTAATGGTGAGAGACAGATTAGGGGACATAGACGCAGGCCTCTTGCGTTAGATTGGCGAACTCATCTGGAGGATATGGGACAGAGTGTCTTGGGAGGAAATGCTCTCTTGCTTTGCATTTGATGAACCAACATAGTTTCATCGATAGTTGGTTGAAAACTAGTACTCGGAGTACGGTTGTTGATGGCATTTTGAACGGGAGATTGGAGGATCAAGAGCTGCTTTTGGACTATTTTGGAGGTCGGTGGTATGAGCAATGCAAGCGGGTAGGTTACAGCAATTTCTTGAGTTTCGGTAGAACTTAGAGGAAGAGCTCTACTGGAATAGGGTTGTGTCGGTGGATTAACAAGCGGAGGCAGGGGGCTGATGCAATTGTAGTATAAAGTTGCCTTTGTCTTGTGGGATATTTGTCTTTGAGCTAGTGAACTGCATCTCTCCAGCTCAATTTTTGTTTGATACATAATAACTTCCAAACCTCCTGTTCAAACAGGTAAGGCGGACATTTTAAGGAAGAGGCACTGTGGGGTCCTCTGCTGTTTTTGCAGTATTGTGTGTTTTCATAGGGAATGTGAAATTCTTCTACGCAGACTGGGCATATGTCATGCGGTCCCTTACAGTATTTTCTTTGGCATTTAAAGCAATGTCTGGGTCGGGGAATAAACGTGCGAAAACTGTAGCTTGCAAACCCTATTTTCACCTTTGAAGGTCTAAAAGGGATACTAAAGGTCAGTAGTAAACGAGGATTTTTGGAATCAGGCGAGTCCCGACGAGGGGAAAATCTATAAACGTTTGTAACAGGAAATCTTTTCTGCTGGAGATTTCTTAAAATGGCAGCAATATCTTTGTTTTTTTGTTTCTTTTATTCTAAAAAATAAATAGTGCCTTTGGAAGTGTTTCTTATTTCATCAGGAGTGGAAATAATGGGATGTTTTCGAGAGACATTAAGGATGACAAAATAGAACTTTGATTCTGGGTAGTAGCTTGAACGAGAAGGAGCCCATCTCTCATCAATGCGACTGGGGGTCTTCAACTCCTAAAGCTTTTTCAAGTGCATTGCTAAGAATAAGGGTTCTTTGCTCAGTAAGAGCTTTGGAGGTAGTGGATCGCAATAAGTAATATATCAGGAACGATGTGTCAGCTGGCATTCCTGGAGGAGGAGCAACAAATGGGATAAGAAAATGAGAACGACTATGACGGGGAGCATCTTTTCGGGATTGCCCCAACCGTTTAGGCACATGAAGTGTCAATGGCATAACAGGTGACTAATCGCCAAGGTTATGAAGAGGACTTTCAGGTGTAATAGAAGGAATAAAAGCGGAAACACCTGATGGTCTAGAAGTAGGAGGGACCGAGGTGGGGTCAGGCTGGGAACCCGACAGGTGGTAGTTGTTGTTGATATTGTAGTGATCGCCTTAGTTTAATAACGTGTTTTCTTGAAGAGCCAGTTTCATAAAAATTAAGCCTCAGACTTCTTCTCCATAAATGAGCAATCATAACAATAAAACAGATGAAACATAAAAGTAAATAAGAGGATGAACTGGAAAGGAGTATATTTCATAAGGAAAGGTAGTCCATCTCCTCATAAAAGGTTACAGGCCAGAGACTCACACAACTTCCCTGACCCTACCCCGTAGATGTGGCCTAGGAAGATCCTCCCGGAACTCTACGCCGATTTTCCAAACGTGAAACACGCGGAACTTAAATTACTTCACGTTAGAGCCAAAGATTATACACCAAAGTGCAGGACCTCCTCCCCGCTGCTCACAGGTTTCGTCCCCACAGTGGCAGCCCAGTCAAAGGCAAGCAAAAGGACCGGTTTAGCCTGTACCCTCATCCACTGGGAAGAAGTGTGGGGTGGTCTGAAGACCCAATGGGAACCTGGATAATAAAGGGCTGTGACAAGGAAAAGTCCCCAATCACGTCGTCCGCTCTGATAGGATGCTCAACTCTCTTTCTTATATATATATATATATATATATATATATATATATATATATATATATATATGGTGCAAAATATTAACACAATGTCTTATTTAAATCAGCAATTTGAAATTATGAAAAAATATAAATGATAAATGTGTGATGTTAATTTGTAATATAAAAAAAGGTTGGGAAAGATAAACTGTTTGAAGAATTCTTCCTTCTCAAACATAACTTTGAAACTAATCTTTATAAATGTTTATTTACTCTAACATCTTAATAACAATTTTAACTCACAAAAAAATAATTAAAAAGTTATTAGTTTTTTTAAATATTATTATTTTGATGTTATTTCTAAATATATATAATTAGGATGTATTATCCATACGCTTTCATTTAGAACACATTTCTATTACTTTTTTTATGAGAAAAATAAAAAAAAATAAAAAAAACAGTAAAAAACATGTCTTTTTCTCCTCTCTCTCTCTTTCTTTTCTCTCTCTGTATGTGTAATATGTGTGTGTGTGGTGGTGTTTGTGTGGGTTGTTGTGAGAAATCTGGGATATAAAAAATAAAGGAATAATTAAATCATCTAGATACAAAAAATTACAGCATCTCAAAGTTGTAAAAAACCACGATTGATAAAAAAAAAAAACAAATTTTTTTTTTTTTAAAAATCAAATGAATAACCCTAAAAAAGAAATAATGAAGAACAAAGGAAAACGAAATCGGCAGTCTCTTTAGGAAAAAAGTTACAGCCTCTGAAAGTTAAAATTTTCCATAGACTTTCTTATAATATAAATTATTAGTGGACCTCGTGCTCGTTTTAGAGACCATCTAGTTCAGGTTATGATAAGATTTGTTAATTCTACATAGATTTTCTCTGTGTATACCTAACAAAACTATCATAACCTGACTTAGAGGGCCTGAAATGAGACCTAACCTGGATCGATCAATATTGAAAAGTCTATAGGATTTTTAACAACTTTGAGAGGCTGTAACTTTTTTTCCTAAAGAGAGCGACAATTTTCGTTTTTCACTATTCTTCATTATTAATTTTTCATAAAAGGGGGGGTGACAACAACTCTCTGTTTAAAAAAAAAAATATAGGTATATATATATATATATATATATATATATATATATATATATATATATATATATATATATATATATATATATATATATATATATATATATATATATATATATATATATATATATATATATATATATATGTGTGTGTGTGTGTGTGTGTGTGTTAATTAAAGGCGTTTTCGTTTTTGCATTTGTGCTTACGAAACGTAGGAAATGCTCGAGTTTGCGTTCCTTTTTGTCAAACAGCGCAAAATCGTAGGAAATGCTTACGTTTGGTAAGCATTTCTTAGCCCAAAATCTTAAGAAATGCTTACCAAACGTAAGGAATTTCCTTAATTCTATAAGGTAGCTATTTCCCTTGCTTGCTGAATTTAGCACGTTCTTTTGAAAAAAATGTATGAAAAAATGGCGGCAGGAAGCAAGCAGGAAATTGTTTTTAATTATTTTTTTTTTATTTTTTTTTTTTTTTTTTTACATACAGTGGAAGGAAAGTTTGCGGAGTAATATGCTTTAAAAATAATAAGATTGTGCAAATATTTGTGTGGTATTCATATTTTTTCCCGATTTGATATATTCGTAAAGAAATCAAATGATAATGTTTTCACTACGTGGTAGGTCCGTTTGAATTGATGAATGTTTCATTCAATAAAATCAGTTTTAAATCTAATTTCTTCCAAATCGATAAACTCCATCACAATAGTTGATCAATTATTTGTAATATAAACCATTTGTTATGTTTTTATTTCTGTTTATTCCAAATCGATGGGCTCCATCACAACAGCTGATTCCAATTGTTTGTAAACAAAAGTAAACTTCGTAAGAAATCGCGGTCGTTTTTGCACGAAATTCGTGCTAAAACTGTGTAAGCATTTCTTACCGAAGCGTAAGCACAAATGACAAAAAAGAAAATGGTCTAAGCAAGGGTAATTAATAGCAACCTTACAGAATTAAGGAAATTCCTTACTTTTGGTAAACATTCCTTACGATTTTGTACTAAATTTGGCAAAACAAAAGCAAACTCGAACATTTCATACTGTTTGTAAGCACGTTTGTAAGCACAAATGATAAAAACGAAAACGAATTTAATTTAAGTTTATTTTTATTTTATATATATATATATATATATATATATATATATATATATATATATATATATATATATATATATATATATATATATATATATATATATATATATATATATATATATACTTTTTTTATATATATATATAAGGAATGTATGAAGATTTTGTTGCAAGATCATTCGATAATCCGGATGTCAATCAGATCGGATAAAGAATTCCGATTTGCTTGAAATATTTATTCGTCTGAAATAAAAAAAATAAAAGTTAAAATAAACTAAAAAACAAAAACTGTCCAAAATGATTTTGCAGACGATGAACACTTAAAGAAAATGTCGCATGATTTTCTTTTTACTTTTTTTAAATGACAAGTATATAAAATTTATATATATATATATATATATATATATATATATATATATATATATATATATATATATATATATATATATATATATATATATATATATATATATATATATATATATATATATATATATATATATATCAGTAACAAATTTAGACCTGCTAACACACACTCACAGTTCGTGATATGATAAGAAATATAATCTCCCCCTGAGTTTCCAACCCGAACCCTCGCTGTTGGTAAAGCATGTGTGTTACCACTTGATCACGATGAGCTAAAAGGAAATCCACCATTTACTTCTGAAAGATTACTATTTTCCCAGAATCAGGCATGCCAGTACTTTTGCAGACCTCCCCGCTCACACTCGGGTCAAGGGTCACACAGGGTTTGATTCAGGGAGAATATTATCAGTAACAAATTTAGAACTGCTAACACACACACCCACAGTTCGTGGTCAGGTGGTGACACACTTGCTTTACCAACTGCAAGGGTTTGGGTTCGAGACCCAGCAGGGGCGATTAAATTCATTATCTTATCACAAACTGTGAGTGTGTGTGTGTTAGCAGTTCTAAATTTGTTACTGACACTATTTCTCCCTGAATCAAATCCTGTGTGACCCCTTGACCCGAGTTTGAGTGGGGAGGTCCGCTAAAGGTCATTACTAAATGGTGGATTTCCTTTTAGCTCATCGTGGTCAAGTGGTAACACACTTGCTTTACCAACAGCGACGGGTTATTCTTAACATGGGAATTAATTTACTAATTAATATGTCTATATATATAAATATATATATATATATATATATATATATATATATATATATATATATATATATATATATATATATATATAAATATATATATATATATATATATATATATATATATATATATATATATATATATATATATATATATATATAGTCATCAGCCTCCCCTCGGCTCCCTACGGACTGGGGAAGGGGGCGCGCAAACCACCGTAGCCACGTAGCAGAACTTGACCTAAATCGAAAAGAAATCCCCTCAAACAATCCCCTTTTACCCTTAAGTACAAGCATTCGCAGCAAATACAACCTAGGTTTCCTCACCCGACTGTGGTGTATCGTCGTTGTCGGATTCATCCCCTCTGTGTCCATTTCCCTGCCCCTTCCATTCCTTCTCTTCCATTCCATTCCATTCCATTCCATCTTCATGCGGATGTTTCCATTCCTATATATATATACTATATATATATATATATATATATATATATATATATATATATATATATATATATATATATATATATATCCCCTTAACCAATCGGCTACCCGCCCATCCTTTCCAAATGACCAAAACACTTTAATACATTTTCCTTCATTCTCACATTTATTCTCTCGTTTATTCTCTCATTTGCTCGTTTCTTCACATCACACAACTTTCTAATACTCTCATTATCTATTTTTCCAATTCTTCTCACACCTAACACACAGCTAAGATTATCCATAAGAACAGATTGCACCTTAGAGCTATACCTCTTACTCCACATGATAATTTAGCTACCATATATTAACACCGGTAACTACATACCATTATGCAGACCCATAGAGCACTCAAGACTTTGTCCTCTTGAATTCATCAAAGAGTTAACTGCATCAACCACCTTCCTACCACTTCCTACCACTCACAACTTTCAAACTACACTCAGCATTATCTGTTCCCTTTTCATCTAAAATATAGGCAAAATATTTATTCTCAGGTACTGGTTCCGTTCCAGTTGCCTACAATTCAACTTGATTTTACACTGTGGATTCTCTTCACCTACCACACAATCAATTTGCTCATATCTATACATTTACTTTCAAACCACTCCTTTTACATATCCTGCCAAATTATTCTATTAATCTTCTCAAACTTTTATCAGATTCACCACACAAAACCAAATCATCTACGTTCGACGAGCAAGTAACCCTCCGTTCTCTACCATTCTTCATCAGTCTAATACTCTCCCCTGCTATGCCCTTCTTAAATTATATCACCACCCCATCTATACCCAAATTAAATAACCATGGAAACATAATACATCATTTCGTTACTCAGATATTTATAATAATTCATTCATTCTTCTCTAAACACATGACAACGACAAAATAAATGGAAACGACAAAATAGATGAACACGATAAAATAGATGAAAATGATAAAATAGATGATAATGACAAAATAGATGAAAACGACAAAATAGATTAAAACGACAAAATAGATGAAAACGACATAATAGATGAAAATGATAAATAGATGACAATGACAAAATAGATGAAAATGACAAAATATATGAAAACGACAAAATAGATGACAACAACAAAACATATGAAAATGACAAAATAAATGAAAAAGACAATATAGATGAAAACTGCAAAATAGATGACAACGACAAAATAGATGAAAACTACAAAGGAAAGAAGCTAGAAAGAAAGTCAAATTAAAAAAAATGGAAACTAAAGACGTTTCTGAACAATTTTGATTTGAAAATCAAAAATGGGAAAATCAAAATCATTTTTAGCCAAAAGAGAGAGGACCAAAGTAATGGGATTCAGCAATAACGTCAAGCGTAAAATTTTAGTATAAATATGAGAACCGGGAAACTGCTGGGGTAGACTCTGGAAAATTCTGGGGTAAACCCTGTTAACTGCTGGGGTAGACTTTGGAAACTCCCGGGGGATATCCTGGAAATTGCTATGGTAGGCTCGAGAAACTACATTATTAACCAAGAAAGCATTTTTGGTTGACCAGGGAAACTGCAATAGTTGGCCTAGGAAACTACTGGGTTTGACTAGGAAACCTGCTGGGGTGGACCAAGGAATTAATGGGAATTTAATAGAAGAAGAGAAGAAGTTTTAATAATTTATGTTTATGTAAAATAATAATAATTACAAGGTTATTCCATATCCTCCCAGTGGACAAAGAAAAGTGTATTATTATTATTATTATTATTATTATTATTATTATTATTATTATTATTATTATTATTATTATTATTATTATTATTATTATTATTATTATTATTATTATTATTATTATTATTATTATTATTATTATTATTATTATTATTATTATTATTATTATTATTACTATTATTATTGTTATTATTATTATTGTTATTATTATTAAATGCCCTAAATTTTCCACTGGGCATCTTCATAACGCAATAATTAAAGTATCCAAAAAAAAAAAAAAAAAAATTAACAAGAAAGGACTTTGAGAAGGAAAATGCTGCAGGAAATCTATTAGGAACCACCAGACCCGAAATAAGATCTCCAGACCAGGAACAAGACCGCTTAGACCAGAAGTAAGAGCTACCAGACCAAAAGTAAGATATGCTGCCTCCATCTGTCAAATCTGAAATGAAAATTCAATCAACCCTCAGACCAGGAATAAGATTACCCTCAACCCAGAGACCAGAAATAAGACCTTCAACTCCCAGACACGAAATAAGACCTTTACCTAACCCCATTAACCAGAAATAAGACCTTTCTAAACTCTCAGACCAGATATAAAATATCCTTCAGCCCTAAAACCAAAATATAAGATCTCCCTCAACCCAGTGACCAGAAATAAGACATTCCTCAACTCCCAGATCAGAAATAAAACCTCCCTCTATCCCCCCACCCCAATAGACCAGAAAAGAGACAAACCCTCCCCCCAAAATTTCCGCACGTCGAATCATTCTCACAAATTGAATTAAGTTGGAAAAACAAAACAACTTTTCTAAATGATCAATCAGGGAACGATAATTAATTTTAAATGAGCTCATTAGTTATGCACGTTTCAAAATGTTCGCCTTTTTTTTTTTTTAATAATAATAATAATAATAATAATAATAGTATGGGGTGTATACTAGTAGTCTAAGACGTAATAAATAAAAATTTAATAATTAATTAAACAAATAAAAAAAACGAAAAAAAAATTATATTAACATATAAATAAATAAGTAAATAAAATAAAATAAATAAATCAATAAAATAAATAAATAAAAAAATAAATAAAAATAATTAAATAAATAAAAGGAATACTTTAAAAATAATATATTCAAACTTCTTTCACTTCAAAAAATTCAGAATATCTTTTTTTAAAAGACGAAAATTTATTTGCAAAACATCCAAAAAAAAAATATAAATATAAAAAAAATGAAAAATAAAAATAAAAATGAGAAAAATCAACATAAGAAAGCGAATATCATTTCTTATTTTTTTTTATTTTTATTTTTATTTTTATTTTTTTGGAATAGAATATTTTGAGGAATATTTTCTTTAAAAGGGAGTAAGTGACTGTTGTCTTTGTCTTCACTTTCATATTTTGTGTAATAATTGTTAATCCATTATTCTTATTATTCTTATTCCATTGTAGTTCTTCTTGTTATTACTTATCATTCCCTTATTATTATTATTTATTTATTATTATTTATTATTATTATTATTATTATTATTATTATTATTATTATTATTATTATTATTATTATTATTATTATTATTATTATTATTATTATTATTATTATTATTATTATTATTATTATTAAATTATTATTATTATTATTATTATTATTATTATTATTATTTATTGTTGTTGTTGCATTTATTGTTATTGTTATTATTATTGTTGTTATTGTTAATGACAAGTCTTGTTATTGGTTTATTATTGTTATTATTATTATTATTATTTTATTATTATTATTATTATTATTATTATTATTATTATTATTATTATTATTATTATTGTGTTTATTGTTATTTTATTATTATTATTGTTATTGTTAAATTGTTATTCATTTTGTAATTCAGATTTTGTTATTGCTTTATTATTATTGTTGTTATTGTTATTATTATTGTTATTGTTATTGTTATTGTTATTGTTATTGTTATTGTTATTTTTGTAACGAAACAAAGGCTGCTGCTGCTGACGGTTGCTTGCTACGAAAGTATGAATGTGTGTGAAAGTGTAATAATGTGAGTAAGGGAACTAATTTTAATAATAGTAAAAATGTATGTAATAATAATTTTATAATTATAATAGTATGATTTATTTTCAGTAAAATAATTAAAACAAATTAAATTACTTCGTATTTCCTCATTTAACGATATTTTTTGTTTTCACAAATTATAAAGATATATCGATCGCATTCCAAACTCTACCTAAGATCCTATATATATATATATATATATATATATATATATATATATATATATATATATATATATATATATATATATATATATATATATATATATATATATATATATATATATATATACTACTCGTCAAAATTAACGCACCACAAGGGTACGTGGCGAAGGAAGGGTAGAAAAGGTTGAAGAACGCGAAGACACTTTATTGGACAATGACAATAACATGGTGTATTCCTCCCCAGAACCGTAGGTTGATAGAGTGTGAGGCCAAGGTGCAGCCAAAGGGTCTCGCAGTAGGGTTCGGAGGTTCGGCCCTGCAAACACACAATGTTGGTACCGCTGGACCAGCCGTGCTATTACTGTGCTCTTCGTGGTTTATGTTTTCCTTAATTTATCGCGGTGACGGCCCCAATACTGCAGCCAATTTTCTGCGGGGTGGTTACATAGTTACACTGATGTCGTCGTCTGTGTTGGTGTGGGGTTTCATGGGGTTAGGGGCCTTCTCGTTCCTGCGAGTGACACTTGCCCTAGTGGTGCGTTATTTTGACCTTGAGGAGTATATATATATATATATATATATATATATATATATATATATATATATATATATATATATATATATATATATATATATATATCTTCTTCTATATATATATATATATATATATATATATATATATTAAAAGTGGATGGTCTGATTTTAGAAATTTTCTCCAATTCCCTCTGCATCTATCTACAAGATTATTTATATATTTTAACGAGCAATAAAATTCAAATTAATTAAATTTACATAAATATTTTTTGAAATAAAGTAATATTAAATGCAAAACGAAATACACATCATTTAATGAAGAAATATAAATATATATATATATATATATATATATATATATATATATATATATGTATATGTAATAATAATAACTAACTCAAAAACAACAATAATAATAATAACCAACAATAATATGTATATATGTATATTATATATCAACAATAATAATAATAATAATATGTATGTATATATATATATATATATGTATGCTCATATGTATATATATATATATATATGTATATGTATATGTATATATATAAATATATATATATATATATATATATATATATATAAATATAAATATAAATATATATATATATATATATATATATATATATATATATATATATATATATATATATATATATATATATATATATATATATATATATATATATATATATACTCTTTCTATATATATATATATATATATATATATATATATATATATATATACTGTGTCATCTGAAAGAGAACTCTGAGTGACCCGGGACAGAAGCGATGTCCTGCATCTGGGGTGGAAGTGAAGGAAGGGTGGCTCCATCGAAGGGGGGCTGGATAGAGTTACTCCTAGAGCAGACGCCTTCTAAAGGAATCTCCTCTGTTTACGATTCCTGTAAGTCAAGATTGATCAATAGTTAGATATAATAATAATAATAATATATAATAAAATAATCAAATAATGTAATAAAAATAATAATAATAATAATAATAATAATAATAATAATAATAATAATAATAATAATAATAATAATAATAATAACAATAATAATAATGTGTGAGATTTAGATTTTAGATAAATATTGAGATAAAATGCTTTATAATTATATATATATATATATATATATATATATATATATATATATATATATATATGTATATAATATATATATATATATATATATGTATTTCCATAGGGATTACAGTGGAAGAGGTAACCAACTTTAATATGATAAGGAGCTTTTTGGACGTGTTCTTGACAAGGGAGTATGTGTCAAAATATGACACGAAATTGTTCAAATTCTAAAGAAAATGAAAATATGTATAAAAAAAAAAGCAGCGGAAAAATTTAAATATTTTCTTTCATTCGTTTACAACTAAAAACTTTTTTTGGAGTCGAAAAGATTTTCAGTTTTACTGGCAGTAAATAAATAAATATGCAAATTCAATTTGTTTTTAATAAGTATACAATTATATATATATATATATATATATATATATATATATATATATATATATATATATATATATATATATATATATATATATATATATATATATATATATATATATATATATATATATATCTATGTAATAATAAATATGTATTTAATAAGTATATATATATATAATATATATATATATATATATCATAATCATCATCCACCTCCTTTCCCCAGATTGTGGGTGAGGTGCTTCGCTTGCGCCTGAAACAGAAAAGTAGTAGAAGAATTTGACGCATGTCGAAAATAAAGCTCAGCCTTACAGTCCCCTTTATACCTTTAATTAATTTAAGTTAACTCCTTAATTAACTGTGGCATCTCGTCAACATAAGATTCATTCCCTGGGCAAATCCCACAACCATATCCCCTCACAAAACCCCGCCATTCACTCCTGTTATACACCTTTCTTCACGTGTCTGCCAAACTCACATTCCTCTAATTCAAGAATTCCTTTACTGACTCAATCCACTTTTTCTTCGGTCTCCCAGCTGGTCAATTCCCAATACACTCACCACTATACATCCGCTTAACCAACCGACTATCATCCATCCTCTCCATATGGCCAAACCATCTCAATGTACTCCCGTTTATTTTCTCATTTACTCCTTTCTTGACACCACCCAACTCCCTAATGCGCTTATTCCTTATTTCATAAATTCTTCTATCAAGTCCCTAAGATTGTCCACCTGAATACATTGTACCTTAGATCTATACTTCTTATTCCAGACCATAGTTTCACTACTATACATTAATACAGGTAACAACATACACTCATGCAAAACTCTAGAACACTCAATCTTAGTCACTTTACATCCACCAAGGGTTTAATTGCACACCAGCCACCTTCCTACCATTCACAACTTTCCTACTACATTCCTCATCATCCGTTCCCTTTTCATCCAACATATATTCTAAATATTTAAACTCAGACATTTGTACCAGTTGCTCATCATCTAACATAACGAACTGTCCTCATTCACTACCATAACCTTACTCTTATCTATATTTATTTTCAAATCACTTCTTTTACAAATTCTGCCAAACCGCTCTACCAACCCTCTCAAACTCTCTTCAGATTCGTCACACAAAACCAAATCATCCTTTTATAATAAGTAGGGCACCCTCCACTCCCTTCCGTTTTCCATCATTCTAACACCTTCCCCTGCCACTCCAACCTATGATTCTTTCATAATCCCATCCATATACAAATTGAATAACCAAGGAGACATAACATATCCCTGCCTCACTCCGCCATTAATATTAAACCAATCACTTTCTACTACATTTATTCATACACACGCTTCATTTTTGTCATATATACTTTTGATTCCATTCAGAAGTCCACCACCAACACCATAAATCACTAACACCTGCCATAGAGCTTCCCTATTAATCCTATCATACGCCTGTGGCAAATCCATAAAACCTAAATACAATTTATTTTTCTTCTCTCTCATTTTCTCAATCATTTGTTTTCATCTAAAAATTGGATCCTCACATCTTCTATCACTTCTAACTGCATCTTATTCTTCACCAATCAGTCCCTCAGTCACTCGACGTACTCTTTCGCCTAAAATAAAAGTATATATATTCCCTACAACACTCAGTAAACTAATTCCCCTATAATTCCTACAGTTCCTTCCCTTATCCCTTATTCCATTCCATCCACTCCCTTTCATTCCATTCCATTCCACCCAGCCTCTTCTTCATTCCTTCTCTTTCTCTCCTCTCTCTCTCTCCACTTTCTCTCCTCTTTTATCTCTCCTCTCTCTATAAATATATTTTTTTTCAATTATATATATATATATATATATATATATATATATATATATATGTATGTATATATATAATGGATCTCAGGTGTGTGGGATCATCAGATTCGTTTGGATCGTCAGTTCAGGGT
>JABUQX010140104.1:0-40000 GCA_015478945.1 Trachelipus rathkii
TTGGGATTTGAGATGAATCTAAGTATAAAATTATAATAAAACCACAAATATCCTCAAGAACTTCATGAAGTTGGTCTTTGCATTTATTTGGAATATTGTACATGGTAATGAAAAATATTCACAAAAATCTTAGCTTTTTTTAAAGTTCCTTTAAAAACAGAGGCGACATGTTTTCGTCTCTATTGTTTTACTGTTCTTTCTTCAGCGTGACATGAACATATCTTCGATGGACGTTGAAAATGGTGTGACTCAAAGTAAGGAGAATATACTTGTCCATCATAACTGCTAAGGAAATAATGAATTTAGGAGTTCCTTTTGCTTTGACGAAAGTTGAAATGCTGCTGTTCCTGTAGCCTTAGTTACTTCTAAATCTGATGACAAAGTTTCCCAAACTGATTTAATGTGAATGAAATTTTCAAAACAAATTTTGATGGACTTGTATTTTGAGGACCATCTTGTTTCGCATAGCATTAGTATATTCATTATCAGTTTCCTACGCAATGGGCTTTCACGAAAAAATCTTATAACTTCTTTCACTGTGTCCACAGTATTTCGAAATTCGGGAACAAGATTCAAGTCATTAACAACTAAATTTAAGCGATGAGAAGCCCAGTGGAAAAATTTGGCCTTGGAATATTGATTTATTATTATTTTCTGTACTCCATTTTCTTTTCCAGCCATGGTTGAGCATCCATCAAATCCAAGTCAAACGACTTTATTCATATTTAAATTGTAAGCTTCTCTGGTAGTCAATAAAATGAATTCTGCTATATCTTCAGCTTTAAATTTTTTCAAAGGAATAAAACCTAAAAAATTCTTCTCTAACTTTCAACTCCTTAACAGCTGCATCACCCCAGAAATGTCTGCTGTTTCATCTGCTAAAAGTGAAAAGTATTCACTATCGTTCACTTCATCCACAATGATTTTACAAATTAGGTTCCAGCATATGGATATGAGCTCATTCTGGACCATATACCTCCACTTGATTGTAAATGCTCAGTAAGCACAGCATCACCAGCTTCAACTCTGAATTTTAACAAATCCGAAAAATTACCCTATCTGCAGTACTGCCTCGAACAGATAGATCATGGGTTCCACAGAAGATCAAAGTTGAAATTATTGGCAACAACTTATTTTTTTCGATAATTAAATGTTCAGCATTATTTAATTGTTCAAAAACATTAACACGTTTATTTAAAATTATTTGTTCAAAATTTCTCCCTGCTACAGAAGCATCTATGCCACTGAGAATTAACATGGTTCCTTGCATGTGAGTGAAAGTCTTTATATTTTAAGATTGGTCTAACAATAAATGAACCCAAAAACCTTCTTTTGACGCAAGGCCTAAATAACACGCATAATTTACAGAAGGGTCCTTTTATTGTTTTAGCCAATCGTAAAGGAAATATTGGATTGGCGAAGATTTTTTATGTTCAAATGTAGATTTTTCCACAAGATTCTTATTACAATTTAAGTCTCTTGCTAAATGGGAAATATATCACCAAAATTTGGCGGTCCATTGTTACTCTGCCAGTTTCATGAAGTAGAAAACGCAATGGTGTATATATTAGAACGAAATGATTGATCAAGAAGCCAGATTGGTTAGATTGGTTTCACAGTTCACATTTATAATCCTTAAAAAAAAATGTAATTTTTTGGTATATATAAACTCTACAAGTTCAAAACAGCCACCTATGCACAAGTGAAAAGAACTCTGGAAACAATTTATTATCTCAAAACAGATGTGCAGAGAAAAACAACAATTTACTAAAAGCGCTTAATTTGGTCATACTCGCAAGGTGGTCAACAAGGTAGAAAATATGGTTTATTACATTTGAATTGTCAAACTTTTTAATGAAGTTTCTAGTTACCTTCACTCACCTGGTCAGTGCAGATTTTTTTTATTTTATTTCACTGCTTGAATATGTAAAGGACATTTCACAATGGAATAAGGAGGGGTGGGCGACAGGATACAACTCTAAATTTGGTACAAAATACCAACCAAGGCATAGACTAAAAAACAGGAGCAACTTAAAATACAAAAATAAATAAACATAATAAAAAGGGACATTAAAACGGGAATAATTTCAAATTTTTATATCATAAATGAAATAAGCTATTTTTCAATACATTCCACTACTTTTTCATATAAATCTTCATATTCAGGATTTTTCAATACGAGAACTATTGGAAGAATTCCTAACGTTCCTACCGCTGCACCAAGATCACCTTTGTCTGGCACAAATATATAGGGTATACTTTTGTCTTCGCAGACTGCTGGCATGTGACATAAAATCTCGATAGGAGCAACATTTCCAGCCATCACAACCAGCCTGCAAAAATTAATAATAATAATAATAATAATAATAATAATAATAATAATAATAATAATAATAATAATAATAATAATAATAATAATAATAATAATAATAATAATAATAATAATAATAAATAATAAATAATAAATAATAAATAATAAATAATAATAAATAATAATAAATAATAATAATAATAATAATAATAATAATAATAATAATAATAATAATAATAATAATAATAATAATAATAATAATTTTTTTTTTTTTGAGTGTACAGGAGCCACCACTGTGCACCAAAACAGCGGCGATACCGAGTCAGAAAACCAACTACAGGGGCAACTCCTAAACAGAACGCATGAAAACGGGAATGCAATTATTAAATCCTATAAAGCAGGGTCAGTTCCCGAAGGAAAGCAAAGATCGCGTCACTGTGGAAATGAAGTGATTCAGACAATATATATGAGAGGCGGGATTGGACAGGTATGGTGTGTAACAAGGGGAAAAGCCGGTCTCTGGAAGCCGCAAGAGCCACACAATCCACGAGAAGATGGCGTACCGAAAGTAGACACTGGTCTGGAATAAGAAGTATAGATCTAAAGTTCAATGTTTTCAGATGGACAATCTTAGGGGCATGCTAGGTGTGAGAAGAGTTGATAAAATGAGGAATGAACGTATTAGAGAGTTGTATGGTGTGAAGAAAGGGGTAAACGAGAGAATAAATGAAAGTATGTTGAGATGGTTTTGTCATGTGGAAAGGATGAATGATAGTCGGTTGGTTAAGCGGATGTATAGTGGTGTGTGTGTTGGGAACCGACTGGCTGGGAGACGGAAGAAAAAGTGGATTGAGTCAGTAAACGAGTGTCTGAATGAGAGAAATGTGAGTTTGGCAAAGGCGAGAATAAAGGTGCATAATAGGAGAGAATGGCGGGGTTTTGTGAGGGGGTATGGTTGTGGCCCACCTGGGCCAAGGGATGAACCCTTACATTGAGGATTTACCATAGTGAGGGTCCGTCGCGGTCCCGTGAAGCTCTAGGGTGGATTTTCTGATTGCGACGAGTTCTTACTAATTAATGGTACAGAGGGGGCGGTAAGGCTGGGCTTTCTTTTCGACTTTTGTCATATTCTTCTATTGCTTTTCTTTTCTGATGCATGTACGCACCTTACCCCCAGTCTTGGGGAGAAAAAGGTAGATGAAGAAGAATATATATATATATATATATATATATATATATATATATATATATATATATATACGGAAATATATATATATATATATATATATATATATATATATATATATATATATATATATATATATATATATATATATATATATATATATATATATATATATATATATATATATATATCGTAAAACGGGGTAATTCGGTCCACGTGGGGCAATTCGGTCCAGTGGCTCAAAATAGCCTATATGATGTAAAATATATCTTTAAAGATGTAAAATAATGTGGTTTTATGTCTTAGGTATTAATTTTTTATGAAACCTTTAATTTAAGTCCATTAATTTTGTGATTTTTTTTTCTTTTTCTGAGCACTATAAAATCGGGTAAATTTTAGGCTTATTGCTAAGAATCATACAGGTCAAAATAATTGTACTACATTATTGGTACCAAGATATAGTACTTAAAAATAGTTCATAACCTTAATGCAATCGTTGGAGTCATTCAGGCAAGAGATAAATATGTTTTATTATAAAAATTGTAACATGGGGCAATTCGGTCCAGGTTTAAAAATTGAAATCTTCATTAAATTAAATTTTTTAATACTTTTTACAAAAAGATGTCCGAAATATAATGTTTAAAATAATTTTTACACTTTTACAGCAAGATAGGTAGGTAAAGTTTTTCCACATAGGCCTAATTAACTTGTACAATTTTTTTCAGCAAGATGGTTCACACTTACGCAAAAGTAACACGGCAGGATACAAAGGGATACTCTGATGATGATGTTGCCAGACCCTTAAGCCGTTTTCGTTCTTGCATTGGTTCTTACGAAACGTAATATGCCTAAAACGCTCGAGTTTGCATTCGTTTTTGTCAACAGCGTTTGCGTTCGTTTTTGTCAAACAGCACAAAATCGTAAAAGAAACGCTCACCAAATGTAAAGAATTTCCTTAATTCTGTGTAATATAAAATAAAAAAGAATTGCAACCTTACAGAATTTTTTACATTACAGTTCGTTTTTGTCAAACAGCGCAAAATCGTAATAAAACGCTCACCAAACGTAAAGAATTTCCTTAATTCTGTGTAATATAGAATACAAAAGAATTAAGGAAATTCCTTACGTTTGGTGAGCATTTTTTTACGATTTTGCGTTTGACAAAAACGAACGCAAACTCGAACATTTTATTAGTTTTCAAACCCAATTTCTTAAAATAATATTGTAATACCATTATGTTTAAAATGAGACCTAAAACGCTTGAGCTGGCGTTCATTTTTGTCAAACAGCGTTTGCGTTCATTTTTGTCAAACATCGTAAAAAAACGCTCACCAAACGTAAATAATTTCTTTAATTCTGTATAATACAGAATAAAAAAGAATAGCAACCTTACAGAATTAAGGAAATTCTTTACGTTAGGCGAGCCTTTTTTTTACGATTTTGCAGTTTGACAAAAACGAACGCAAACTCGAGCATTTTATTACGTTTTCGAACCCAATTTCTTAATATAATATTGTAATACCACAGGGTTCACACTGAAGTTTTGAATTTGATTTCCCTGACCAAATCCGCAAATTTTCCCTGACCAGCGTGTTCGTTATTTTTGATGTATAAAATATCTATTAATCATTATTGCAGCCTATTTACTCAGTTCATACATTAAATTATTGAAAATTTACTTTATAAACTGTTCATCATCATGGATGAATTTAAAAATTTTTTTTTTTTTTTTTAGTAATCAGCCTATACCTTCCCCATAGCCGTCCAACGCACTCCTTTTTTATTTTTTCAAAAAGTAAGTTTTATTTATACAAAAAGAAAATAAATTAAAAGCATACATTAATAGCCAAGGTGAATAACGTCCACTGTGATCACAAAAGTTCTAAATGGGGAGATTTAGGTTAACTTTTTCTTCTCAAGCATCTGAATTTTTGATTTTATAGCGTCTTCTTCTGTCAAAGCTTTCAGTTTTAACATCTTTCTCTGCTCTTCAAGTTTATTGATCTGTATGGATAATTTTCTTTTTTCAACCTTTTTATTATCTTCTTCTTCTTGGTTCTGTTTTGACTCTGAGATGTTCTTCATATCTCCTATGGCAGCTCTTACATTTGTCAACATTTATTGAGTGATAGGAACTTTATGAATACTTTCATGAGATCTTATAGCATTGTGCACTGTTCTTTGAGAAATCAGACTGTTCTTTCAGATTCTCCACTAAAATTGCTTAATTTATAGAAAACCCTCCTTCCACTGTCGCATTTCCATGTGAAAATATCAGTCCTAATTTAATAATTTGCCACAATTCCACATAACATTGATTCCCAGGTACTATAGAAGAAAAAAACTAATCAAGTCTCTTAGAAAGACAATCACCATCCAAAAATATTTTGAATTTTAATTCATGGGTAGAATGAGCTTCACTGCAAAGTAGCGTGTATTGTGCTTTTGCTTTCTAGAAAAATAGGGAGCAAGTCCATGGTTAATCACATATTTACATTTCATCGGCCCCATTTTAAAATTTGAAGCTACAGCACTATCTGGAAACATTAATTTAAATGTTTCCCCTAGACATTTTATCATCCACCACCTTTAATGCCCATAGTATTTCAGATCTTGTAACATCATCTTTAATGCAAAAAAGATGAAACTGATTGATAAACTGGTTTTGGTTGGTTATTAATAGAACACTCAGGGTCATTTACAATCGGTTGAGTATGATTAGAAGTTGATGGAATGGCATAATTTTCAGTGCACACACTTTCACTAATATTTGTATTATTAGAACACATAACGAAAAAGTTTTTCAATGATGGTTGGTCCTGCCGAGTTTTGATTAAATTCAAATGAGTTTTCCCTCTTGAATGTGAAACTTCGGCTTGGCGTCCCATGTTAGATAGATCAAAGTTCTTTTTACATACTTTACAGTATGCCTTGGAACTATCAGGTCCTTTACCCAACCACCTGATAAACTGTGGGTTCAGTTTGACGTCCAACCACTGGTCGTTAAAGTTAGTTTTTTTGTTTGAAGTCATTTTATAAATAAATAATAAATACCTTCAACTGCACAAAAATCCAAAATCACTTCGTCAAACCTAAAAAAAAAAAACACCTCAAAAAGTATAAATCCCTAAAAAGAAAAAGATATAAACAGATTAAGTCATGTCATACAGTCTAAAACACATCCATATACCAATCACCTTCAATCGAAAGGATGAACTTGGAACAACCTCTACGAACAGAATAGGAAGAATAGTAGGTAATAGTGAACTAAAAATAGAAAGAAACAGGATAGAAGTAGATTTATGGAATGTCATTCCTCGCCCATCCTTTTCATTCACTTATCAAATACATCTCTTATTCCACAATTATACAGTAAGGAAAAAAATATATCAAAAATATGCAACTTGGTCCATGGATCATTAATTCTCATATGCTTTGAAATTTTTTAAAATTTCCTGACTTTTTTAAATTTCTGACTTTCAGAATATCTTAAAACGTTTCCTGACTTTCCCTGACCAATTTTTATTCCCCTGACTTTCCAGATAGTGTGAACCCTGTACCATTATGTTTAAAAATGAAAACTGACTTATCATAGTTTATCAAATAAAACACTTTAATGAGGATTCTTAGGGATGTGAAAATTGAAGTGGACCGAATTGCCCCCCCCCCCAAAATCATGGGGCAATTCGGTCCACGTTACTTATCGGCTTCTAACATTAATCCTATATTATATATACAAATACAATTATACTAATTCTACTCCTAAAGGATAATATTAACATAAAAAAAATTTGAAAAAAGCTAGTAAGATCCATAATTTTGGATGCCCTTTGGGTACCCTTTTTTTTTAAAAGAATTTCCCTTTTTTTTTTTGTATATATATATATATATATATATATATATATATATATATATATATATATATATATATATATATATATATATATATATATATATATATATATATATATATATATATATATATATATATATACTTTATATATATATATATATATATATATATATATATATATATTACTTACCCTTTTTCCCCTCTCCTAATTTTTGATTGTACTAATTTCAGACCAATACGTAAATTGGTTTTCCTATTCTTGCCAGCTGAAAATTATTACATTTAATTATAATAATAATAATAATAATAATAATAATAATAATAATAATAATAATAATAATAATAATAATAATAATAATAATAATAATAATAATAACAATAGTAATAATTTTATTTTACTAATAGCAGCTAAGTCCCAAATCCTTCCTTTATCTGGTTTCTTTGAAGTGAAAGAAATGACATTCATTTCTCAGAGCTGAAGTTTATACTCATTTTATATACTATAGTGAGTTAAATGTTAAATTGACTTTGGTACACAAGCAGGATCCCATCCTGATCCCTTTGACTGATAAAATCATCTTCACTACTCCTCCCATTAAAAAAATAATAAATAATAATAAATAATAATAATAATAATAATAATAATAATAATAATAATAATAATAATAATAATAATAATAATGCAGTAATATAGTAGTAGTATAGTAACAAATCTAACAATAAGACAAATAGTAGCCATAATTATAATAATAATAATTGTAATTACTGGTAGAAAAGTTTGGTACGTGGTAAGTAAAAGGAGGGGGTTTGAAAGTAAATGTAGATAAAAGAAAGATGATGGTAGTGGTTGATGAGGTCCATAATGTGAAGTCATGTTTTATGGTGAGCAATTGGAGCAAGTATCTGAATTTAAATATTTAGGATATATGTTGGATGTGAAGAGGACTGATGATGCAGCATAGTAGGAAAGTTGTGAATGGTAGGAAGGTGGCTGGTGCAATTAAATACTTGGTGGGTCAAGTACTCAAGTTACAAGTTAAATCACAAGGTGAAATTGGATATGTAACAAGCACAGTTGCTCCACATTCGTCCATCCATCCCTCTAAGCGAGTGCAAAATTCGGCTTCACAATCTGAACCAAATGCTGTCTTTGCCACTGATGTAGACGACGCATCATCAGCAGAAGTAAGTAGTGATGAAATCTTTTCTGACACAGCATCTGTATCAGAAGAAAATGAAAATGAAAATGACAAAAGAAAACGTGTCAAACGTTTATCATCACATGCAGCTAAGTTGGTGACAACAAATCTCTTTCAAGTAATAAAGCTGCTGCTCCAGTCTAGCCGAAGATGGAATCAGTGTTCCAACACCATCACAGTCAGGTGTTTGGCGAGCTGTTATAAGAAGTGGCGAAGATGCGAAGCGTAAAATAAAATCTATTTTGCAAGAAGAGAAATATTTCTGCCTTCATTTTGACGGTAAGCGAATTGCAAATCACGAGTATCAAGTGGTAATCTTAGAGGATTGAAATTAGGTATAGTAAAATGTGAAAGTTGATCATCACAGGATATTTTTAATGCACAGCAAAGTTTGCTGAATGAATTTGATGCATGGAAGAACTTCAAAATGATCGTATGTGACACAACAGCAGTAAATACTGGACGAGTGAATGGAATTGTTAAAAAATTAAAAACTGAAATGGTCACAAGAGGATTTGATCAGCCACAGTACATTGGCTGCCAGCATCATATTCTTGATAGAATCTTAAAGCATGTGTTAGACTTCTTTAATCCAATTTCTTCTACCAAACCAACTCTCAACTATGAATTCGTGGACGAAGTGATAAAACAATACGATGTCTTGCAGCAGTCCTACAAGCCAGAAAGTGAAATGATAACTATTCAAAATCCAGGTTGGCGAGATGATTTTAGATTTCTGTATGAGTTATGTAGAGCATTCAGTTTCCTTAAAGAAACTAGTGCGTACCCTGTAATTAATTGGAGAAAATTACCATCTCTTCACAATGCCAGATGGAATTCACGTGCTTTATATGCTCTTATTTCGTACTTCCTCCTTCCTAAATGGAGAATTTCACTGGAAACACCGTGCGCTTTCATCTCAAATACATGGCAGGAAGCCTGGTTTTCTAACCAAATGTTCAACGCACAGATTCACCAGAAATTGATGGATGGAATTTCCGAATTAAATTGCTCTGCAGCCATGAAGTGCTTTGAAACTCACTGGAATGTTGACAGATCCGTTGTAGATATACCACGGACGAATATTTGTGCCGAACGAGGGGTGAAATTAATGGAAGAACTGTACCAGAAATGCAAAACAGATAAATATTTGAATCTGAAGCTTATTGCAACTAATACATTTTGACTGTGCTGAATGTACTTAAGTTTCAGAATTTTCATTGTCATTGGTGCGGAACATTTTTTATGAATTGAACGAAATAATTGTCAATTTCTGTCATTAGTCATTATTAAATTTTTTTTGTCGTAAATATATATATATATATATATATATATATATATATATATATATATATATATATATATATATATATATATATATATATATATATATATATATATATATATATATATATATATATATATATATATATATATATATATATATATATCATCAATTCTTCTTTTTTTCCCAAAGAATGGGGGATAAGGTGCGTGATATGCATCAGAAAATAGTAGTAGTAGAAGAATATGACGTCAAAAAGAAAGCCCAGCCTTACCGCCCCCTCTATACCTATTAGTGAGAACTCGTCGCAGTCAGAAAATCCACCCTAGAGCTTCACGGGACCGCGACGGACCCCTCACTTTGGCATATCGTTAGTGTAGGGTTCATCCCCTGGCCCAGGTGGGCCACAACCATACCCCCTCACAAAACCCCGCCATTCACTCCTATTATGCACCTTTATTTTCGCCTCTGCCAAACTCACATTTCTCTCCTTCAGACATTCGTTTACTGACTCAATCCACTTTTTTCTCTGTCTCCCAGCCAGTCAATTCCCAACACACTTACCACTAGAGGTGTAGCGGATATCCGCACCATTTTTCTCTATCCGCAACCGCATTTGCATCCGCATGAATTTTTTGCGGATAGTATTCATTTATGAATTATGAGACTAAATCTCCCCAACTTTCTGTAACACAAGATGTTCAGACTCGTTGGAATAAGTAGTTTATACATGCTTGAGAGGATGGGAGAAATAAATAAAGCTGTCTGCCCTTACGCTTCGAACAACACAAAGGTGAAAGGCCCGACAGATGATGATAAAGCGATTTTAGATAATTGTATTACTCTTCTTAAACCGTTTGAAGAGGTAACTAAGACTATTAGCTCAGAAAATTCTTGTTTGTCAGACAGGATTCCTCTAGTTGCAACGATGAAAGCTGTGCTAGATACTGCTATTAAAAGTAAGGGACTTTCAAAGATGACAGAAACACTCATGCTGGAGAGAGATAATAGGTTTCAAATTCTGCAACACGATTACGCATGTACAATAAACAACCTTTCTGCATCCTAGATACAAAACCAAATCTCTTGAACTACTTGTTTCACAGAGGGTTAAAATTTATTTAGGATTCCTATGTGATGAAATGCTGCTAAAGGCAGAAATATCACCAGACAATAAAAAGCAAAAGATTGCAGAAACAGACACACAAATAAAATCTGCTAACGAAGCCATTGCTGAATCCATGAACGTTATTTTGGCTTCTACTAGCAGCGATGAAGATTCTTGTTCAGAAGTGTAAAAAGACACTATCATTGATCGAAAATTATCAAAAGCGAAAACGCTTGGAATCGGATAAAGATCCATTGGTTTGATGGCGTGATAATTGTAAAAGTTTTCCACTTCTTGCAGAACTTGCCAGGGAATACTTAGCATGCCCTTCAACAAGTGTAGCTAGTGGGATCTCATTTACGAAGAAAAGAGAAGCAAACTCTCCCTTGAAAGGGTTAAGAAGCTTTAGTTTTTGAAGCATAATTTGAGAATTGTTATTTTCAAGTGTTATTATATATATATATATATATATATATATATATATATATATATATATATATATATATATATATATATATATATATATATAATGAGTTATATATAGATACATATATATATATATATATATATATATATATATATATATATATTACCCGTTATATATACATACTTTATATATATATATATATATATATATATATATATATATATATATATATATATATATATATATATATATATATATATATATATATATATATATTAAATATATTTTATATATATATATAAAAATATATAAATATAAATCGTATATATATATATATATATATATATATATATATATATATATATATATATATATATATATATATATATATATATATATATATATATATATATATATATATATATTAGGGTGTGTCTAATATTTGGTAAGTATTCGGCATTCGGCCCATTCGGCCAAAATGAATATCTGGTATTCGGTTTTTGGCCGAACCATTCGGGCCGAATATTGTTTTTATAAACAATAAATTACAGCAACATAGGAAAGTCATTTCAATTTAAAATTGAAATTTTAGAAACTTATTTTCCAAAAAAATAAAAATATAGCCAAATTTTGTAGCCAATATGGCGAAAATCTTTGTCATTTGAGATCCTATAAGGGCTTTTGACATTTTTCAATATTCTAAAAAATAGAATTCATTTAGTGATACGGGATAATGGACCAAACATGGTAGCTGGTATAAGGGAGAGTGGCTTGCTATCAATTTCATGTTTTATTCGCATGTTGCAACTATGCATTCACGATTCAATATTATGTCAGAAGTCTGTTAAAGATATTTTATTTACTTGCAGAAGCATATCCTCTCATTTTCACCATTCAGCAACGGCAGCTGCAAAGCTTAAAACTTTACAGATGCAGCTGAATGTCAAACATCATAAATTAATTCAAGACGTTTCTACATGCTGGAACAGAACTTATGATATGCTTTAAAGATTGTTTGAACAAAAAGTTTCCCTATCCATATACGCTGCTGAATGCAATCAGAAAATGTTGACTGATTTTCAGTGGCAAAATTATTCCATTTACTTGAACCATTTGACAACATCTCTAAAACAAGCATTAAACGTGAAGTAACAGTCGCCCAAGTGATCCCTTCCATTTTAGCAATAAATCTATTTTTAAATAAGACAATTAAAAGCAAAAGCTTCAGTGGAATAATTACACTCGTTGAAGAGCTTAAGAAATCAGTAGAAAAAAGACTTTCTAAGTTTCTATGTGATAAATCTTTGTGTGTAGCTACTTTCTTAGATCTGCGATTCAAGCTAATTTTTCAACATGAATCAGATGAATAAGTAAAAAATATGGTCGTTGAGGCATGGAAAGAAATGCATGAAAATTTAGCTCCTGACTCTTCTGCTGACGATGATTCACGTAGTGGGGAAAGTGAAGCTGAAGGTTCCATTTTCACTTCCTTAATGGATTGTTTTAAAGAAATTGTGGCATCAAAATCGTCATACAGAAAAGAAAGTGAGAGTGAAAAAAGAAAGTCCCATTCTTCTGACGATGTGATTATTGTACATAAAAGTAAAAGGCTATATACGGAATTACATCAAGAAATAAACAAATATATAAGTTTGCCTACTTTGACCAGTGAAGACAATGATATCCCTTCAATTGGTGGAAAAACACTGGAAATAGTTTTATGAATTTGAAAAAACTAGCAATAAAATACCTTTCAGCTCCACTGTCATCAGTCGAAAGTGAAAGAATATTTAGAACAGGAGGAAATATTTATGAAGCCACAAGAAATAGGTTATCCCTGAAAATGGAGAACTGCTAATGTTCTGTCATTTTAACCTTAGAGCTTATTCAAATGAAGTTTAGTTTAATATCTTTAACTACGAAACTTTTCAATTTTCATTTAATTTTTTTTAATATGTGAATGGTTTGCTATAGGTAAGAAATAGTTATTTACTTTTTGTTTTATTACTTTGTATATAACACTGGTAAACATGAAATTTCTTGGACGGGGTTTCGCAATTGATTATTGATGTGCTGATTCCAAAAATGTAATCGGTTTTTGCATATCACATTGCATTTGTGAGATATTGTGGCACCAGCTTCCCGACAAATTTCTGAAAATAAAAAAAATGAAAAAGAAATTGAGTTGGGGATATATATATATATATATATATATATATATATATATATATATATATATATATATATATATATATATATGTATATATATATATATATATATATATATATATATATATATATATATATATATATATATATATATATATATATATATATATATATATATATATATATATATATATTGGATATATGAAAGGAGAGAAACAAATCGCAATATGATATATGTCTTTGATAGATATATGTTAAACATATAATACAACTATGAATAAAGAGTAATATGGGACAACAATGAATGTAATAGAAGAAATGGGTTTAGTTAATGTAAACATACCTATGATGGTAGTAACTTTCTCTTCGTAGACGATCTACTGTGCATATAGCGTCTGGAATATCCCTCATCAAGCTCCAACAATAGTCGGCCATCATATTGATATCCCACTTGCCCTGGTAACGTCCTTCCATGAACTTTAGATCTTGATGGAAGCGTTCACCCTGCTCATCACTAACATCGCCTAGGTTATCCGGAAATTTTCTTAGGTGAGAATGTAAGTAGTGCAACTTTATACTCATTCTACATCCATGAGAATGAAAACTGTCTAGCAGTTCCTGTACAATGTTAGTGGTTCTCGGCTTTCCTGTTCCCCAGAAAATTCTGTGCTACATCTGAAAAAGCATTTCACGCTCTTGCCTCTAACACAGTCATTGTTGTAGCAAAGGCAGCATCACGGAGGAGTGTCCGTATTTGTGAGCCATCAAATATCCCAGCTTTTTTCTTCTCGTCACTCAGACCAGGAAACGTTGAGTATATATAGCGGAAGCATTTACCATCATGGTCCAGGGCCTTCACAAATTATTTCATCAAACCAAGTTTTATGTGTAGTGGAGGTAAGATGATGTTTTCTCTCTGTACAAGTGGTTCACGTACGATGTTCCTGTCATCTGGCGTCAAGGTTTCCCTCGGTGGCCATTCTCTTTTGGTCCAGTGATCCTTTGCCGCCCGGCTGTCCCAATAGCATAGGAAGCAGGGATATTTGGTGAAACCTGCTTGCTGACCGAGCAAAATGTTTGCCATTTTGAGGTCGACGCATATTTACCATCCATGTACCTGATATTGTAGCCTCTCCAAACTGTCTTGATTTTTGCATACTCCTCTCTCATCCGTACCGAGTACCCTACTGGAACCGAAGCATACCTGTTGCCGTTGTGTAACAACACACACTTTAAATTGCTCTTGGAAGTGTCAATAAACAGTCGCCACTCACCTGCATCGTATGCTGGGAGTCCCATGGCGAGTAGTAGGCCTGCAACTTCACTGCAATACACAAGGTTACCATCTGACTGGAAGAGCCTCCGTAGCTCTGCTTCTCTGTTACGATAAAATGTTACTCTTGTGCCATGGTCCAGTAGTCATTTTTCATGCAACCTCGAAGCCAATAGCTCAGGACAACTTCGGCAAATACAACTCTCATACAAGATCGTTCAGTTCACTCTGGGTGAACAATGACGGACCATCCGACTGTATTTCAGATGGATGATAGACATCATCCAGGTCATTGGCATCCATACATGTAGACGCACTAAAGTTACCACATGCTTCCCGAATATCGACCGCAGTAAACTTGCTGCTACTGTAGATATATGCGGAAGGTAATGTCTATACAGCCTACGTAGTGCGCACATGAATTTTGTCATTCCTAAGGAATATGCAAAAATAGGGATCCATGATTGCACGAAAACGGGATGTGATACAGCAAATCCGAGAATATATATGGAATCAGCACCTCCGAATTACTATATATATCTGCTACAAAAGTCCATCCAAGAAAATTTTCACCTTTTTTTGTTGACCAGTGTAAGTTTTCTTTATTTTTCCCTAAATGGATGACCGAACTTTGAAATAACTATTCGGCCGAATAGCGAAGTGATTATTCGGCCGAATATTCGGTATTCGGCCGAATACTTTTAGCCGAATATTCGGTATTCGGTATTCGGCTTTTTCACTATTCGGCACATCCCTAATATATATATATATATATATATATATATATATATATATATATATATATATATATATATATATATATATATATATATATATATATATATATATATATATATATATGATGAGACTGTGAGGGAGAACACACGCATTAAAAAGAGAGTGGAAAAAGAAAAGAGAAGATTTAGAAGAAAGGAATAAGAGAAGAGTACCAAGAAACACAAGAGCTTGCAACGAGGGATTAGAAGTTTGAGTGCTGGTGAAGGAGATGGTTCCTGAGAGAACATTTGTTCAGACTGTGAAGAAACTTTTTAGAAATAGTAATTACAAAATTTTATAAAATTTAAACAAAATTAAAAAATTAAAATCTATTTTAATATAACGGAGGAGCACCAAAATTTTAATCTTGATTCTTTTTGATATAACAAAAGTTAATTAAATTAATAAATGGACCAACATCATTTTGGATTTAGTTATTTATTATAAGAAGATAAGAAGAATGGACATTCGGCGGAGTCGGCTCGTATAAGTCAAGAAGGAATGGATCAAGCACCAAAATGGCGTCCGGTAGCTCAGCTGTTAGAGCACTCGCCCAACTAAGCGAAAGACCCAGGTTCGTCACTGGTCGGACGTCTGAGTGTGTGTTACTCTCTTCTTGGCTCCGTCTTGCTCAGACAAAAATTGAGCACACCCCCTCCTAGATTAGGGTTTGCCTGTGAGTGGTGGTGTTAAATGAAAAAAAAAAAAAAAAAAAAAAATATATATATATATATATATATATATATATATATATATATATATATATATATATATATATATATATATATATATATATATATATATATATATATATATATATATATATATATATATATATATATATATATACGGTATATATATATATATATATATATATATATATATATATATATATATATATATATATATATATATATATATATATATATATATATATATATATATATATATATATATATATATATATATTAGTGATGGGACGATTATGAAATTTTTGCCGATGACGATGACGATGACGATTATAGTAAATTTTGACGATGACGATGCCGATGACGATGACGATTATTTGAAAAAATATATTAAAAAATTCTCTCTTTCTCTCTCTCTATATATATATATATATATATATATATATATATATATAAAGAGAGAAAGAATATATATATAACTACACATATATATATATATATATATATATATATATATATATATATATATATATATATATATATATATATATATATATATATATATATATACAAGGCTGTAGACAGGGGGGTCAGGGGTTCAACCCTCCGAAATTATTTAAGCGATCAAAATTTTTGATTCCTTAAGTCTCTTAATAATAATAATAATAATAATAATAATAATAATAATAATAATAATAATAATAATAATAATAATAATAATAATAATAATAATAATAATAATAATAATAATAATAATAATAATAATAATAATAAAAATAATAATAATTAATGAATATGAAAAGTATTTATTAATGGAAATGAGGAGACATGTTTGTGGTACGTAACGATGTCTGAGGTCAAGTCGCTGTTCTTCATATATGTATAAATATTTAGACCAGGACTAATGTAAGTTTTCCAAGTTTATGGATGATAGCAAATTACACTCCAGGAATAACGATGATGTATAAATATTTAAAAGATAAGGAGGAAGCTGTAACCGGTTGATGGGTCTAGCAAGTTCATTCCTTTTCAACTAAATCTTTCTCTCCTCATAAACCATGGTTCAATCGTGCTTGTTATCTGGCCATTCAGGCTAGAGACAGTGCGTATCGGGGGTGGAAAAATTCTCGTTTTCCAATCACTCGCCAATTTTCATTCAGCTAGAAATCGCTGCAGGATACCCTTCGACGAGCAAAGCGGGCTTTCATTACAAACGAATGTGCGTTAACTTCCTTGGTTCTCCTTGACAAATCTTTCTAGCCTCTTGCCAAAAACATCTCTAGCAACTTCTATAAATCTTTTCTCTGATGGTTCTGTTGTTAATTAACTGAAAAGGCCAATCTCTTCGCCTCCTATTTTCCACTAACTCAACTCTAGACGATTCTGCATATCTCTTCTCCTCTCCTCTCAGGTGTCCTATGTTTTTACCTGTGATTATGATCGGGTGCATAGGCCCTTGAAATCTATGAAGGATAGGGAAGACGGGTGGCCCAGATGGCATTCCTCCCAAAGTTTTGAGGGAGTGTTCCGTGCTATCCCCTGCCTCGTTCAACTATACTCTATGTCTCAATACTAGCACTTTCCCTCAGTGTTGGAAGTCGCACATGTCCAACCCATTAGAAAAAAAGGAAGCCACTCGGATCCTCTTAACTATCTATGCTATAGCTCTCACTTGTATTCTATCTTGATCTTTGAAACCCTTCTCAACTTTCACTTCTTAGATTATCTGGAAACTCATTCTCTTCTTTCCGATAGCCAGTACGGCTTTCAGCGCTCGAGGTTCTTCTGGCTTATACTTTCCTTTTTAACGTATTTATGGTTTTCCGCCATTAGGAACTACGGGGAGACTTGCGTGGTGGCGCTTGACATATCCAAAGCATTTGACCGAGTATGGCACGCGTCACTGCTCTCCAAGCTCCCCTCCTTTGGGTTTCCTTTCTTTGCTTAATTATGTCTAGCTTTAGTTCAAATCTCTAAATATCGGCTGTTGTTGATGGGGCGACTTCTTCTTCTTTTTCTGTCAATAGTGGTGTTCCTCAGGGTTCTGTCTTATCTCCTACTTTATTCCTACTTTTCATTAATGATCTTCTCACCTGCACATCTAACTCTATCCACTCATATACCGATGACTTGACCCTTCATTCTTCAACTCATTTCAGTTCTGCTTCCTCTTTTACTTCTAGAATTGCCTCTCGTCTTAATCTTTCCTATTTTATTCTCGCTGATCTGGATAGAATTTCCGGATGGGATCGTCTCAACCTTGTGAAATTCAATTCTTTAAAAACCCAACTTCTGAAAATCTCCTTCTCTAAAACGTATTCTAACTTTCCTATCTCTTTCGACGGTTCTCTCGTCTCTCCTGTTGACAATATAAACATCCTTGGCCTTAACATAAACAAAATGTCTTGGAAACCTCATGTCACAACGGTTGCTAGGGCGGCCTCAAAGAAACTGGGAGTTCTGTTTAGACCGAGACTTTTTTCTCTTCTCAGTTGCTCCAGCTATACAAGGGTCTCATCCGCCCTTGTATGGAGTACTGTTCTCATATCTGAGGGGGCTCTGGTTTCACCCGGCTTTTGGATAGGGTCGAGTCAAAGGCCAAAAGGCTTATAAACTGTTCTTTTGGTGCTTTATCTCTATTCTATAGGCACCCCAGCGGCAAGTGCTCGAGGGAACTTATTATTTGCGTACCACCACCTTTACGACTCCCTCGTAGCACAAGGAGTGCTGTATCTGTGTTGATATTTGTGTTGATATTGGTAACTCCAGGCTAGTTCGCTGTGGTGCTTCCTCCTTTCCCGCCACCTCTGTTCTGTGGAATTCTTTTCCATCTTCTGTATGTCCTGCTGAATTTAATCTTCCTCGCTTTAAAGCCTGCGTCTGTGCTCATCTGCGTAATTTGAGCTTACTACACCCCCTCCTTGAATATTGCTCTGACTGTGAGTGGTGGTGACAACTGTAAAAAAAAATCCTTAGGTGGGCAGATGTGGTAAATGAACTAAATGCCCTACTCACCCCATCCAAAACATCATTCAGATTATCCCAGAAAATTGCACTCTTCAAAATTACCCTCAGATGGACCATATGTCTCAACCACACATACTTTTACTTATTCAAACTTAAATTTAACCTTTAGAATTCTAACACTCACACACACAAAATCTACCATAGCTCTCTACCACAAGTCATCTTTCTATCTCCCTCTCATTCCTTTCCACACCAACACAAACACATTTCACACCACACCACTCATTTTCACCGTTTCCTTCCATCTTTGTTTCAGTCACAGCTAGCAAATCAAATTTGCCCTTTCTAAATACATCCATCACCTCTCTCCTCAACATTTATTCCTCTGACATTCCATGTATCCATACGATTCATACATTTTCGCCGAAAGATAGGACGTCGATGACGGCGATCACGACCTTCTCTGAGCCATGCATTAGCATTCCTGGCAAAAGATAAGTGGTAGTGGCCAGCCAACCCAACTACCACCATCACTTAGTTGCCTTCTACGACACGCAGGACATACGATCTCGGCAATTTTTTTCCCCCACACATAGGGATATAAGGGATAGGGATGTCTGTAAGATGTTGTCTAGAAGAGGGGTGTGGATATAAGTATGTGTATATGATATGTGGATAAAAGATGGTGTCTCTAAGATGTCTGGAGGATGAGTGTGGATATGAACGCAGAACAGAAAGGCGAACCATTAGGCACTGGAATGTCATACATACCTTAATCAAAATGGGTATATATATATATATATATATATATATATATATATATATATATATATATATATATATATATATATATATATATATATATATATATATATATATATATATATATATATATATATATATATATATATATATATATTATTGAGTTTTAATATTATCCAAAATTCTTAATATTTGTTCAATTAATCGGCAAAATAATCGCAAAATTGCCGATGACGATTGGGAAAAAATATATCGATTTTCCTGCAGATGACGATGAAAAATAAAAAAAAAAAATCACTAAAATATATATATATATATATATATATATATATATATATATATATATATATATATATATATATATATATATATATATATATATATATATATATATATATATATATATATATATATATATATATATATATATATATAAAACCTTTTTCAAATGGGTGGAAGCTGGGGAAAGAGATTGGTGGGGTGCAAAAGAGTTGGGTCCATCCCAATTATTTAGTACCATGGATATATATATATATAGTATAGTATAAGAGCATAGTTATATATATATATATATATATATATATATATATATATATATATATATATATATATATATATATATATATATATATATATATATATATATATATATATATATATATATATATATATAAAGTACCTGTGGCTAAAACTCTAAAAACTTAACTATCCGCATCCGCAATCCGCGGATAGTGATTTTTACTATCCGCATCCGCGGATAGTGAAAAATCACCATCCGCTACACCTCTACTCACCACTGTACATCTGCTTAACCAACTGAGTCATTCATCCTTTCCACATGACCAAACCATCTCAATGTACTTTCATTTATCCTCTCATATACCCCTTTCTTCACACCACATAACTCTCTAATACGTTCATTCCTCATTTTATCAATTCTTCTCACACCTAGCATGCCCCTAAGATTGTCCATCTGAACACATTGAACTTTAGATCTGTACTTCTTATTCCAGACCATAGTCTCACTACTATACAATAACACAGGTAACAACATACCCTCATGTAAGACCTTAGTGCACTCAAGACTTAGTCCCTTTACATCCACCAACGATTTAACTACACCAGCCACCTTCCTGCCATTCACAACTTTCCCTTTCCTACTACACTCTGCATCATCCAACATATATCCTAAATATTTAAACTCAGACACTTGTTCCAGCTGCTCACCATCCAACATAACTTTACACCGAGGACTGTCCACTCACAACCATAACCTTACTCTTATCTACGTTACTTTCACACCCCCCCTTTTACACACCCTGCCAAATCTATCTCTCTCTCTCTCTCTCTCTCTCTCTCTCTCTCTCTCTCTCTCTCTCTCTCTCTCTCTCTCTCTCTCTCTCTCTCTCCTCTCTCTCTCTCTCTCTCTCTCTCTCTCTCTTCTCTCTTTCTCTCTCTCTCTCTCTCTCTCTCTCTCTCTCTCTCTCTCTCTCTCTCTCTCTCTCTCTCTCTCTCTCTCTCTCTCTCTCTCTCTCTCTCTCTCTCTCTCTCTCTCTCTCTCTCTCTCTCTCTCTCTCTCTCTCTCTCTCTCTCTCTCTCTCTCTCTCTCTCTCTCTCTCTCTCTCTCTCTCTCTCTCTCTCTCTCTCTCTCTCTCTCTCTCTCTCTCTCTCTCTCTCTCTCTCTCTCTCTCTCTCTCTCTCTCTCTCTCTCTCTCTCTCTCAAAAACTCTCTCTCTCTCTCTCTCTCTCTCTCTCTCTCTCTCTCTCTCTCTCTCTCTCTCTCTCTCTCTCTCTCTCTCTCTCTCTCTCTCTCTCTCTTCTCTCTCTCTCTCTCTCTCTCTCTCTCTCTCTCTCTCTCTCTCTCTCTCTCTCTCTCTCTCTCTCTCTCTCTCTCTCTCTCTCACTCTCTCTCTCTCTCTCTCTCTCTCTCTCTCTCTCTCTCTCTCTCTCTCTCTCTCTCTCATATATATATATATATATATATATATATATATATATATATATATATATATATATATATATATATATATATATATATATATATATATATATTTTATATATATATATATATATATATATATATATATATATATATATATTTGACTATTTATAGAATTCAGACTCTATTTTTTTCTAATATTTATTTGACTGGAATGCCCTTATGAATACACACTTAAAAGTCACTTTTTAATTTTAAAATAATACATAAAATCGAGTGTTAACACAAAACATCAATACACACAATTACACATATTTATTTACATATCTAAATTATATTAAATTCCACTAGCTTTCGCCGCCATAGTAACGGCCTCCTCAGGTGGGATGTTGAACAGAAAAGAAGCTCCTGCGTTAAAGAAGAGTCTGAAGTATGAAACAATTTTTCAGTTGGATGGTTGTTGATGATCCAATTTTTTATCGATATTCTTGAAAAATTTTGTACTTTTCATCATTAAATTTTGTGTCACGTCTATATTCATTTCACCTGCTATTTTATTAAAGTTATTACTATTTACAATGCAATATGATTCTATCATTTTCCTCTTGTTATTATCTGAGACATTAATGATGGGTTCCATGTTATTGATATTGATTTTATGATTAAACGTCGATCTATGATGCGTAAGTGCTGATTTCTGCTTACTGTATGTGAGATCGTATTTATGCTGGTCATTTCTTCTTTTAAAGTCAATTGTCTCTCCCACATAAATACTTCTACAGTTATAGCAAGGAATGCTATATATACATTGAGAATAAGGGCTATTTGCAAATTTGTTAGGTTTTAAAACTTTTTTAAGGGGTAGGGCATTCGATGGGGTGGTAACGATACTCTTCGGAATAACCTTCCTGATGCATTTTGGTAGAGGATATGGGACAGCCAGATAGGTGGTGTTTTCTTTAGGTAACTGGTTATGAGAGTGGTAGAAATTTGCTTTTGCTTTCTTTAAAGCTCTATTGATTATGGAGAGAGGATATTGTAAATTCTTAAAAGTGTTAAATAAAAAATTGATTTCAGTCTGTAGATTTGAGGGGGAACAAATTCGTAATGCACGTAAAAACAAAGATGTGAGGGTCCCTACCTTCGTGTTGAAGCAATGAAAGGAATACCAATGCATGTAGTTAATTTGTGAAGTTTTCTTTCTATATATTGAAAATGTTAAGTTACCAGTGTCATCCCACTTCACCAAGGTATCCAAGAAAGGTAATGAATTATTGATAGGGGCTTCTACAGTGAATTGTAGATTGGTATTATAAGAATTGATAAATGTCAAAATATCCTGAGGGTTTTTATTAATAGGAATAGCACAAAACACGTCATCGACGTACCTGAACCAATGTAAACCTGCAAAGTTAGGATTGGGGAAAAAATGATATTTTTCAACCAACTCCATGAATAAATTGCTTATAATGGGAGAAAGTGGTGAACCCATACTAAGACCTTGTTTCTGTTTAAAATAATTAGAATTATAATGAAAAAAATGCACATATGAAGAAAAACTTGATTGTAGGAAGAAAAATAAATAGTCTGAATAAGAAATTTAATAACATTTATAAAAATAGCAACTGGGTAAAAAATTCAAACTTACAGAAAATAATTAATCTTTCAAACTATAATTTAAGTTCAGATGAAGAGATACTTCTAGGCTATGGCCTTTCATTCTCATTGGATAAACACGAAAACATTAATCAATTCCTTATGGATTTCGAATTATGGAGCAAACATGATAAGGATAAAACATGCAACAATAGTTTACTCAAAGGTTTATTAGCATCGTCAACTTTGCAGAATACAGAAGTACGTAATTTCCCCATTAAGTTTTATATGGCTTTAAAATCTCTTATCAACAATAAAGAAATAGTAATTACACGTTCAGATAAGGGAGGCAATATTGTGATTTTGAACTATATGGATTATAATAACAAATGTAACGCACTGTTAGATGACAATGCTACCTATGATAAAATTACCAATGACCCACTTAAGAATTCTCAATATAATTTTAATAAATCATTGAAACAAATATGCAAAGACTATCCAAACATTTACAATAATAAAAACGCATATATGCCCCAACTATCACAATTTTATGGCTTACCAAAAGTTCACAAACCTAATGTTCCTTTACGTCCGATTATTTCTAACACGAATAACATTACCTACAAATTAGCAAAATGGCTGGCTGAACAGTTAAGCCCTCTTGTAGGTAACATTTCACCATCTCATATTACTAACACCACAAACTTCATCGATAAAATCAAAAATATTGACCCACGGGAATTTCATTTTGTAAGTTTCGATGCAATTTCGCTTTTTACATCTGTACCGGTCCCTTTAGCTCTCTCTCTACTGGAACATCATTTACAAGTTTCACAGCATACTTTGACATATTCATTTGACTTTATAAAACAACTTATTAATTTGACATTAGAACATAACTTTTTTCATTATAATTCTAATTATTTTAAACAGAAACAAGGTCTTAGTATGGGTTCACCACTTTCTCCTATTATAAGCAATTTATTCATGGAGTTGGTTGAAAAATATCATTTTTTCCCCAATCCTAACTTTGCAGGTTTACATTGGTTCAGGTACGTCGATGACGTGTTTTGTGCTATTCCTATTAATAAAAACCCTCAGGATATTTTGACATTTATCAATTCTTATAATACCAATCTACAATTCACTGTAGAAGCCCCTATCAATAATTCATTACCTTTCTTGGATACCTTGGTGAAGTGGGATGACACTGGTAACTTAACATTTTCAATATATAGAAAGAAAACTTCACAAATTAACTACATGCATTGGTATTCCTTTCATTGCTTCAACACGAAGGTAGGGACCCTCACATCTTTGTTTTTACGTGCATTACGAATTTGTTCCCCCTCAAATCTACAGACTGAAATCAATTTTTTATTTAACACTTTTAAGAATTTACAATATCCTCTCTCCATAATCAATAGAGCTTTAAAGAAAGCAAAAGCAAATTTCTACCACTCTCATAACCAGTTACCTAAAGAAAACACCACCTATCTGGCTGTCCCATATCCTCTACCAAAATGCATCAGGAAGGTTATTCCGAAGAGTATCGTTACCACCCCATCGAATGCCCTACCCCTTAAAAAAGTTTTAAAACCTAACAAATTTGCAAATAGCCCTTATTCTCAATGTGTATATAGCATTCCTTGCTATAACTGTAGAAGTATTTATGTGGGAGAGACAATTGACTTTAAAAGAAGAAATGACCAGCATAAATACGATCTCACATACAGTAAGCAGAAATCAGCACTTACGCATCATAGATCGACGTTTAATCATAAAATCAATATCAATAACATGGAACCCATCATTAATGTCTCAGATAATAACAAGAGGAAAATGATAGAATCATATTGCATTGTAAATAGTAATAACTTTAATAAAATAGCAGGTGAAATGAATATAGACGTGACACAAAATTTAATGATGAAAAGTACAAAATTTTTCAAGAATATCGATAAAAAATTGGATCATCAACAACCATCCAACTGAAAAATTGTTTCATACTTCAGACTCTTCTTTAACGCAGGAGCTTCTTTTCTGTTCAACATCCCACCTGAGGAGGCCGTTACTATGGCGGCGAAAGCTAGTGGAATTTAATATAATTTAGATATGTAAATAAATATGTGTAATTGTGTGTATTGATGTTTTGTGATAACACTCGATTTTATGTATTATTTTAAAATTAAAAAGTGACTTTTAAGTGTGTATTCATAAGGGCATTCCAGTCAAATATATATATATATATACCATATATATATATATATATATATATATATATATATATATATATATATATATGAGTATATATATAGAAAAAAATATTTAGAAAATATATAAACTGTATATATATATATATATATATATATATATATATATATACCGTATATATATATATATATATATATATATATATATATATATATATATATATATATATATATATATATATATATATACGTATACAATATAACAATAAATCTCATGCGAGGATCGGTCTAATGGTGGCTTTTATAGGTCCCCTACAGCACGGACACGACGTGAGGGCAGGTGCGCACGAAGAACATGTCATCATGTATCTACAGGGTTAAAATAAAATTACCGTGTTTTTAACTAATCAAACTTTGAATTTAATTTTCTAGAAGCCATTGGCTTAGAAATAACTGCTGCAATTTGCTACTTTCTCTCATCATAGAGTGCTTGACTCGTCTTGTTTATCTGGCGTATCACACATCTTAAAACTTTTTAAAAATATTAAGAGAATATTGATTCCTTGTATTTATGTAAAAGAAGAAGTCTTAACAATATCTGAAATTTTATATATATATATATATATATATATATATATATATATATATATATATATATATATATATATATATATATATATATATATATATATATATATATATATATATATATATATATATATATAGTTGGTTACCCCTCACTTCTCTCCTATGAGAAGTGGGGATCCACGAGATATTGTGCCACCATAGCAGGCCGGACCCAGAGATCCATCAGAGAAAGTGTCAAAACTATTTCTAATGTCCGTTATGTCCAAGCAGTGTAACAGGAGATTAAGAAGGCATGCCATCTTGATATAAGAAAGCATTCATTCAGTAATAGGGTTGTTAATTTTTGGAATGGTTTAGTTTGCCACAGGAGGTTGTTGAGTGGGACTCTATTACAACATTTAAGAAAGGATTGGATAGGTATGTGGATGGTTTGGGTATCATATAGTATATATATTTTGAAGAATCCAAATTGGCAGGATTCTAGTTACAGTAGTTATTAAGGTTAAATTGCATGTATGACTATAAGTTATTAAGGTATGTGGTTGGTTTGGGTATCATATAGTATATTTTGACTAAGCCAAATTGGTGGGTTTTTAGGTACAGTAGTTTGACAAGCCCTAGGGTGTTTTGTGGATTTGCATGATGAGCATGTTTGGTTAGTGGGTTGACTGGGACAGTTTCGATAGGCCCATATGGCTTCTTACTGTCTCTATATTTCTAATATTCTAATAAAATGCAATTACAGACAACATCTACCTTTTAAAAAAAATCAAATATCGTAAAAAATGACAGCCACACGATTAGTCTTGGAGAAGCCTATTGGGATAATTTCCAAAAATAACCCTTTTATCCATTGACGGTCTCCAGTGAAGGGGTTAGTGCTGTTTCAGAGTTGCCAGTCTGTTTTGAAGCACAGCCTTCCTTTTTCATAAATTTCTGAACCCTTCTCAGTTTTAAATCTAATTTTCATTTTGTTGAACATCACCTCTCCTCCTCTAAACCACATCTCTTATTCTTACTTCTATTTTTTGATCATTTTGACTTCAAACTCTACTCTGTTGACTCCTACCATCTCTTTCCTCATTTTCAGCCAAAGGACGTTGCTGTGCCAATGTGTGCAATGATGTTTGTTACCATGTCTTTGATTTGGAGTTTTCAGAATATTCTACATAATGGCTGAAGCTAACCTGTCAATCTACCACTAATTTCATCTATTCTGTATATCAATCTCCTAACTCAACTGATTGTCCTAAATTCTTTGACTACTTAGACTCCCAATTAAGAACACATTCTCTGAAATCATCATTTTTGGTGATTTCAACGTTCACCACCACCAATTGCTTTCCTCTAATTCTCAAGATACAGTTGGTGAACTTGCTACCCCTTTTGTATCCAGAAGTACCTCGAGCAGTTAGTGCGGCTCCCTACTTGTATCTCTGATCATCTTTGAGATGAACCCAACATTCTAGACCTTTTCCTAATCTCTAATCTTTCTCCTTATTCTGTTAAATTCTTTCCATCTCTGGGATCCTCTGATCACTTTCATCTCTGTTTTCTGTTCTATCTCTTCAAGTCTTCTGCAGGAAAGACACACCCCCCCCTACAACAAGAAAATGTTTTTGGCACTTCGATGCTGCTAACAGGTCAGACTTCTTGTTGTACTCCTTTGATTTCAGATGGAATGTCTCAGGTGTCCTATGCCTTTGCCTGTGATTACATTTGATTGGGTGCATGAGCCCCTGAAATTATGAATGTTAGGAAGGCAGGTGGCCCAGATGGCATTCCTCCCAGAGTTTTGAGCAAGCGTGCTTCCGCGCTATCCTCACCCCTCGTTTAACTATATTCTCTATGTCTCAATCCTAGCACTTTCCCTCAGTGTTGCAAGCTCGCACATGTCCAACCTATTCCGAAAAAAGGAAGCCGCTCTGATAATTCTATCGCACTATAGATCTTGTAATGGATTGGTTGAAAATTATATGTCATAAACTTACTCTTCAAGCAGATAAACAATTCCTTGGCCAGGCCCCCGTGACAATACAACCAATTTACACTTACTAAGATTCTCAAACCTATATTGTAACAGTATCTAGACCTCCTGTTAAATGAGTTACCGGCCTGTGCAACACTGTAATGCAATTATATACTCAAAACTCACCAACTTATCTCCCTGAAGATCCTTCAAGTGAAACAACGGTTTGAACGGGTTCGTTGCTTTATATGAAAACCGTCCAGTCAATAATACTCGTTATCAATGAATTCACCTGTTTTATGATCAATGTTTTGATCATGAAATCAATGACTTTAAGACCAAAATAATAACTATCTGAATATTTGAATAAATAAGAAAATAAATTATCTTTGGAAACACTCAAGAAAACTACTGGAATAAATTTAAAAAAATACTTTAATAAAAAAAAATATGAATATGTACTGCTTTCACAAAATTAAGTTTTATATATCCATGAACATGCAGTTAGATGTCCACAGATATCTACATACATGCGCACCGAATATATAGAACTTCAGTACCAAAAATCAATTATATTTTATGCTTGAAATATATACTTTGCAATACAGATCAACGACCATATATATATATATATATATACATGCGATATGTACATTTATATGTGCATCAATGTGTATATGCAAACAACTGTTAAACAATAGTAAAGTACTCTAACATTAAATTTATACAGATCCTCGCCCATAAATATGTATATAAAATATATAAATATTTATGTTCAAAAATGTGTATAAATAAATAAAATATATTAATAAAAATATATAGACAGATTGATTTGATAGGTAATCTTTAATCTTAACTTGAAAATTTATCAGATTTGAAATCTACAGCAAACGTCGATTTGTCAATGTGACCAAGTAATTAAATGAACAGCTGACTTTTATCATAACAGTTTCTCTAATGCAATGAGTTGCCAATTAGTGAATAAATAAATCCTTTGTTACAGACAAAAATTGTGAATACAAATATTAACCATATGTTAAAAATAAATATTAAAACTTTCAAATTGTTTTATATTTACCACCACAAAATATTATTTGCGAAACTTCAGAAAATAAATTGCAATAAATACAAGCTTACCTGCCAGTAATATCTAGCAACTATTCCAATGCAACACACTTTATAAATGCATATTCTGCAGACGACGCTTTGACATAACAATGCAATATAAAATACACTCTACTTACAATTGCTTTAAGATCACAAACTTAATCACCTTAATATTTACAATAAACAAAACGGCAATATTTCACACATCGAAATTATATTACCACATTTAATTTAAAACACATATTATATTTACTTTTGTAATATAAAATATAATAAAACACTCCTTGATTACAAAATACACAAACTAACAAATAATAAAAATCGATCGAGGCATTTGTAGCTACCAACTGTATACACCTTAGTTAACAACAATGAAAAGCGGAAAGATCAAAATTATTCTTACTTTTACTATTTATACGGATTCAAGTAATTTAGATTACGCCTATTGACGAATCACAAACCTTAAAAACAGTAAGTCAAATGATGTATATATTTATCAATTAATTTAGTAACACAAATATATACAAGACATCTAAAGGAGGGGCGGGATTGGTAGTCCTTGTAATATCGTACTATATTTCAAGGAATAACAATCTTACATTCCAATCAGAATAAGAAATTCACGAAAATCGGACTTTATGGGCTACCACACCTCAACAAAAAATACATTTATTCAATAAAATATTTATTTATATATATATAAAATCATTTATATATATATATATATATATATATATATATATATATATATATATATATATATATATATATATATATATATATATATATATATATATATATATATATATATATATATATATATATATATATATATATATATATATAGTAATACGCAGTTTCCTTTGTGGTGGTTTAGTTTTTTAGGATTATTGTCTCATAATTGTTTTTTCTCTTTTTTTTCTTAGGTTTGCATTGTATTGTACGTGATGTGTTTTTTGTGGAACTTTTGTCATTTTCTGGTAGATGTGGGATCTGTCTTTAATCCTTCTTTGTATTGAGGTCTGTAGAACTCGGAAGTAAAAGGAAAAAACTGGTCAACACCATTGGATTGGCCAGGTAGCCACTAATTATTATTTTTGTTTGTATTTAGTTTTCTTATTATAAATTTTGATTTAAATAGTTGAAACTTTGAATTTTAAATGATTAATTATTTTAGTTTTGAATGTTAATGTTAAATTGTTGAAATGTTAAAGATTGATTTTGATTTGATAGGTATTTACTTACGGCATAATTTATGATTTTAATTACTTATTTAATACTTAGATTCAGGTTAGGATTTCTTTATTTATTATTTACTTTATTTATATGTCATGTTAGGATTTGTTTATTTTTTTTCTCGTTGCAGTTTTTTTTTGGGACTTCATTCTTCTTGAAGCCAATTTTTCTGTGAGCTGGTTCTCACTTCAGGATTTTTTTGTGGCTCCCATTTTTGGAATTCCTTGTGGATTGTGAAAGAGATTCTGCACATGGGTACCAACTGAACTTTGGTACCGATTGAATTTAACGGTGAGGTACACCGAAAATATTACTGTAGTGCCTGTGGTACTATATAGATTGTCGAATTTTAAAATTTGGAAATATAAAGAAAAGATTGACATTTGGAGCCAAAAGTAAAAGATCGAAATTGGAAAATAAAATTGGAAAACAAACAAAGTTAAAGAATTAAAAATAAAGATTGTTAAAATGATAAACCTGAAACCTGAACATTAAGTGGTACCATTAGACTTCTTGAAAAACTTGAAAATAAAGTGGTACCATAAGGTGTGAAAAATAAGACAAAACTTGAAAACTTGAAAACACTTAAAAAAAAAACTAAAGGTACCATAAATACTAAAGGTACCAAAAATAGTTTAGGTACCAAATAAAACCTAGAAAGTGTAGGTACCAAAGTGACAAAAATAAAATTTGAACACAAAGTAACGGTACCGAAATGAACCAAAAACTATTTCAAAATTGACAATTATTTAGGATTTATTTTTATTGAATATCATTGATTACATTATTTAATTTTTTTTCTATGATTTTTATATGTTGTGGTATTGGTTGGTTAATCATATAACTCTGTAGTATATTGCACATTGGAGTAATTGGTAGAGGTACTGTAGTAATTGGTATTGTAATAACGTGTAGGGTAAGTTGTGTAATCCATTAAGTAGTATTTGTATATTAAGTTTGGGATTTGTGTATACCCATTGTGTATACCTATATAATATTTTATATAATTGGTGTGGATCAATCATTTTTTTTGTTGTAATAAATTTAAGGTGTATGTGTCTATTTTTTGTATCCCCTTTATTTATTCTGGAAGACAGCCTCACGACTAATTAATTTCAGATTTTATAGGTTTATTTAACGTAAATCTGCTACATCCTTTTCGCAATTTTGCTTTAAAAATATTAATAATAATAATAATAATAATAATAATAATAATAATAATAATAATAATAATAACATTAATAATATTAATAAAGCTTTGACAACACGACCAATGACAATTCAGATTTTAAAAATAAGTCTTAAAAGATGAGTTCTCATTGGTTGTTATTTCTCCTTACAATAAAAGAAAATATTTACAGTATTTTGACCAGGCCATTGCAGTATACATTAAGTATATAGATAAAAGAAAACAAATAATATTGCAATAGCAATACCTGACCTTTATTTTAAACAAATGAATGAAAACAATTTATATACATTATGTACCACAGCATTACAGATCTCATTTGTATTCTATCTAAGATCTTTGAAACGATTCTCAACTCTCACTTCTTAGATAATCTGGAAACTCATTTCGATCGCCAATATGGCTTTCGGCGCTCGAGGCCTATTGGCGATATACTTTCCAATCTAACTGATTTATGGTTTTTCGCTCTTAAGAACTATGGGAAGACTTGCGTGGTGGCGCTTGACATATACAAAGCATTTGAATGAGTATGGCAAGAGTCACTGCTCTCCAGCCTCCCCTCCTTTGGGTTTCCTCCTTCTCTTTGGTTACTTATGTCTAGCTTTCTTTCAAATCACTCAATGTCGGCTGTTGTTGATAGGGCAACTTCTTTTTCTGTTAATAGTGGTGTTCCTCAGGGTTCTGTCTTATCTCCTACTTTATTCCTACTTTTCATTAATGATCTTCTCACCTGCACCTGTAACTCTATCCACTCATATGCTGATGACTCGACCCTTCATTCTTCAACTCCTATCAATTCTGCTTCCTCTTTTACTTCTAGAATTGCCTCTCGCTTTAATCTTTCGGACTCTATTCTCGCTGATCTGGATAAAATTTCCAGATGGGGTTGTCTCAACCTTGTGAAATTCAATTCTTTAAAAACCCAACTTCTACAAATCTCCTTCTCCAAAACACCTTCTAACTTTTCTATCTCTTTCGACAGTTCTCTCGTCTCTTCTATTGACAATTTAAACATCCTTGGCCTTAACATAAACAAAAAAATGTCTTGGCAACCTCACGGCCTCAAAGAAACTGGAAGTTCTGTTTAGACTTCGAGACTTTTTTTCCACCTCTCAGTTGCTCCAGCTATACAAGGGTCTCATCCGCCCTTGTATGGAATACTGCTCTCATATCAAGGGGGGGGGCGCTCTGATTTCACCCGGCTTTTGGACAGGGTCGAGTCAAAGGTCAAAAGTAGTGTTGCACCAATACCAAAATTTTAGTCCGATACCGATACCGATACAAGTACTCACAATTTTTTCAATACTGATACCGATACCAAAATTTTTGCCGATACCCGATACCGATACTTTTATCCCTATAAATTGGTCCTAATATATATATATATTAGGGATGTACCGATAGTATCGGTATCGGTAGTATCGGCCATTTTTGATGGTATCGGTTAAAATGGCCGATACTTAGCCGATACTTCTTACTTTTTGGGTGAAAAATTATGAGAAATTTTTAGATTCAATAATAAATCTAGTTCGATATAGATAGCTAGTACCAAGTTATGTTTTTTTTTCCTCGATTTCCTTTTTAACTTAGATATTTAGCGTTTCTCCAACTTGGTCTTTAGCGCAAAATTTACCTATTTGGACAGCCATTATTATAATTTATACAGATTTATCTACTTTTTTAGTTGATCAATAGTATTTTTTTTTTGTACGCAATTTCGTGAGAGCGTGTGAGTGCGTGAGTGTTTTTAAACTTTCTGGATTATTCATATTTTAAATATTTGCTGTAAATAGGGTTTTATCGTTTTAAAATTTAGGTTCTAGCGTACGAATAAATTTTCCTCATTTCTCCTTTGGTTTTTGTCTTTTTTTTTGTGATTGCGTGTGCGTGTATGATAGCAGATTTGCACAGGCGTGGCTTTCTTTTGACTTTACCAACATCAATGGCTTGCACTTTAACTCTGCATCCATGGAATACTACCTCTCTAACTCTAAAACCTAATTTTATGCTCTTGTCTGAGACCCAGATGGCTAAGAATTCATCCTTCAACTCGTTTAATATATCCAACTATAACTTATTTTATAATTTCCGTTTGAAGGGTGGAGTATGTGCCTTTGTAAATATAAACATTCCTATAACACGTCTCGAGAATCTCGAATCTCCTAACTTCGATGTTCTGTGGCTTAAAATCTTTCTTCCTTCTACTACAATATTCTTATGCTTCTGCTACTGTTCTCCTAACAGAACAGATTTTCATGCCTTTTTTTGATTACCTTACTACTTCTCACGAGACTGTTATATCTTCTCATCCAAATACTGAGGTCCTCTATTTAGGGGATTTCAATGTACACAAAACTGAATTGTTGGGTTCCTCTCGTACTGATTTAGTTGGGAGGAAGCCGAATCATTCAGTATTCTCAACGATCTGGAGCAACTGATTAAATAACCTACACACATTCCGGATCGTCCCAACCGATTCTTGAACACACTTGACCTATGGTTCACCACTAGTCCTTCTCTCTATAAATACACCACCTTCGCTCCTATCGGTAAATCTGACCACAACCTTATATCACTTAATTTTATTACTTTCTCTCCAACATCTCCATCCTGCCCTATGCGGTTTTTCCGGCACTTTGATCGGGCCGATTGGGGGGCATTGCGTTGCTTCTACGCTAACTATAATTGAAGTGACTGCTTTGACTCTTAAGACTGACTCTTAAGACGCTCCAGATTCTGCCGATAAAGTGGGAACTGACTGTTAATGGGATGAGCAGGCTCATTCCTTCTTGGACTAAATCTTTTTCTCCTCAAAATCCATGGTTCGATCGTGCTTGTTTCCTGGCCATTCAGGCTAGAGACAATGCTTATCGGGTGTGGAAAAATTCTCGTTCTCCTATCACTCTTGCCAATTTTCATTCAGCTAGAAATCGTTGCAGGGATACTCTTCGACGAGCAAAGCGGACTTTCATTAAACGAAAATGCGTTGACCTCCTTGGTTCTCCTACTGACAAATCTCTCTGGCCTCTTGCTAAAAACATCTCTAACAACTTCTGTAAATCATCCTTTCCTCCTCTTATTCGCTCTGATGATTTTGTTGTTAATACTCCAACTGAAAAGGTCAATCATCTCTTTGGCCTCCTATTTTCCTCTAATTCAACCCTGGACGATTCTGGTATTCCTCTTCCTCCTCCTTCTCCTCTCAGGTGTCTTATGCCTTTACCTGTCATTTCATTTGATCGGGTGCATGAGCTCCTGAAATCTATGAACGTTAAGAAGGCGGGTGGCCCGGATGGCATTCCTCTCCGAGTTTTGAGGAAGTGTGCTCTGCTGACCCCACCCCTCGTTCAACTATATTCTATGCTTCAATACTAGCACTTTCCTCAGTGTTGGAAGCACGCCGCACATGTCCAACCTATTCAAAAAATGATGCTGCTCTGATTCTTCTAACTATCGCCCAATAGCTCTCCTTGTATTCGATATAAGTTATTTGAAACCCTTCTCAACTCTCACTCTTAGATCATCTGGAATCTCTTTCCCTTCTTTCTGATTACCAGTACGGCTTTCGGTGCTCGAGATCTACTGGCGATATACTTTCCTATTTAACTGATTTATGGTTTTCCGCCCTTAGGAACTACGGGAAGACTTGTGTGGTGGCGCTTGACATATCCAAAGCATTTGACCGGGTATGGCACGCGTCACTGCTCCAAGCTCCCCTTGGGTTTCCTTCTTCTTGCTTACTTTGTGTCTTAGCTTTCAAATCGTTTCACGTCGGCTGTTGTTGATGGAGCGACTTCTTTTTCTGTCAATAGTGGTGTTCCTCAAGGTTCTGTTTTATCTCCTACTTTATTCCTGCTTTTCATCAATGATCTTCTCACCTGCACATCTAACTCTATCCACTCATATGTCGATGACTTGACCATTCATTCTTCAACTCATATCAATTCTGCTCCCTCTTTTACTTCTAGAATTGCCTCTCGTTTTAATCTTTCCGATTCTATTCTCGCTGATCTGAATAGAATTTCAGGGTTGGGTCGTCTCAAGCTTGTGAAATTTAATTCTTTAAAAACCCAACTTCTACAAATCTCTCTCTCTAAGACACTTAACTTTTCTATCTCTTTCGACGGTTCTCTCGTCTCTCCTGTTGACAATATAAACATCCTTGGCCTTAACATAAACAAAAAAATGCTTTGAAAACCTCAAATCACAGTGGTTGCTAGGGCGGCCTCAAAGAAACTGGGAGTTCTGTTTAGAGTGCGAGACTTTTTTTCCTCTTCTTAGTTACTCCAACTATACAAGGGTCTCATCCACTCTTGAATTTAGTACTGCTCTCATATCTGTGGGGGGTGGGGCTCTGGTTTCATCCGGCTTTTGGATAGGGTCGAGTCAAAGGCCAAAAGACTTATAAACTGTCCTGTACTTTCTAGTTCACTTGACCCATTATATTTGCGGCGCGATGTTGGTGCTTTATCCCTTTTCTATAGGTACTGTAGAGGCAAGTGCTCGAGGGAACTATCCACTCGCGTACCACCACCTTTACGACGCCCTCGTAGCACAAGGGGTGCTGTGTCGGCACATGAATTTTGTGTTGATGTTAGTAACTCCAGACTGGTTCGCTGCGGTGCTGTGGAATTCTCTTCCATCATCTGTGTTTCCTACTCAATTTAATTTCCCTCACTTTAAAGCCTGCGTCTGTGCTCATCTGCGTAATTTGCGTTAGATGGATTTTTGAGGCGTTCAACACCCACTCCTTGAATAGGGTTCTGCCCGTGAGCGGCGGTGACAACTAAAAAAAAATAAATAAAAGGTTCTAATAAGGAATTCCTTAAGCTAGCTGAAACCCCCACAAGAATGGCACCTCCGACGGTGAACCACTTCTAGAATGAATAAAAAAAAAAAAAAGAGGAGCTAGAACGAAAAAAAAAAAAAAAAAAAAAAAAAAGGAGACAGAGAAGTGGAAGCCGCCTTATCTGCAAACCCTGGCAACAGCACTGATAGTGACGATGGTGGCTTTTCAGCAAATAAACCTACTGAAGATGAGGATTTGGATATGTTAGACTTTGATAAGTTCATGGCCGAAATTGCATTGACATCTCATTCACCTTCAAAGGAATCACACCAGGGAACCTCATCGTAAAAACTGAAGAGACAGTCATCAAGGAGCAAAGATAATTCAAATTTGCAGTCTGTGAAAGAGGAGATGAGGCTCTACGAAAACATGAGATGCTGCCTACAGAAGAGAATCCTTTCATGCGGTGGCATGAAAATGGGCCAAGGTTTTTATTATTATCAGTGCTTGCAGGCAAATAATTATCAGCACCTCCTTCATCAGTCGAGAGAGCGTATTTATAGTGTAGGTTAGGAACACAACAAAAAGGAAAAGTCTCTCGCCAGATACTAGTGAAAGCTTAATGTTTTTGCATCACAATTTGTGAATTTTTGAATTTGAGTATTGAATGATATCTATCTTTAAAGGAGTATTTTATTATGTCATGTTTGAGTAATAGCGTTTTTTTTATTTTAACTTTTCTGCTGATTAATTGAGGTCTCTTCTTTCATTATTTTTATTCTTTTTTTTTTGAAGTTGTTTAAAAATAGCCTTGTAAATTGTAATCCTGTTAAAACAAAAAAGCTAGTAGTGCCAAACTTTGTAAATACATATAGAAAATGGAAATGGAATATTTTTTAAATAAACACAAACATAAAAAAGTTATTAATATTATATTTGCATTTATTATTCCTTAAAGATACTATTTTAATTTATAAAATAAATATACTTAGGCACAACCAAATATGAAATATAAATGACTAAGTATTGTTTGTACAGGGAATGCAATCTTGAGTTGCCTAGCAGTGCACAAATGTTCTATCTTATTACTGTGTATTTATTATATTAATTAAAGTATTGGTATCGGTATCGGTATCGGTATCGGCACCTAAAAAATAGAGTATCGGTATCGGTATCTGTATCGGCCTCTTTTCTGGTATCGGTATATCCCTAATATATATATATATATATATATATATATATATATATATATATATATATATTATATATATATATATATATATATATATATATATATATATATATATATATATATATATATATATATATATATATATATATATATATATATATATATATATATATATATATATTTTAGATATTCTATCAACTTATTTATAAATATATATATATATATATATATAAAGAATAATATATATATATATATATATATATATATATATATATATATATATATATATATATATATATATATATATATATATATATATATATATATATATATATATACCGGTATATATATATATATATATATATATATATATATATATATATATATATATATATATATATATATATATATATATATATATATATATATATCGTAAGCAGTGGTTAACGAAACCATAATATTCTCTACACTGCGGCGGTACCCAGGCCGTAGCTCGCGAGCAACTATCGTTTAAATGTGGCTAGTGGATTAGGGATTCATCACGTTTATTAAAAATAAAATAGTTTTAAAAATTATATATAAATAAAGAAGATATATATATATATATATATATATATATATATATATATATATATATATATATATATATATATATATATATATATATATATATATATATATATATATATATAAAACTCTCCAACTGAAAAGGCCAATCTCTTCTGCCTCCTATTTTCCTCTAACTTAACCCTGGACAATTCTGGCATTCCTCCTCCTCCTTCTCCTCTCAGGCGTCCTATGTCTTTGCCTGTGATTACATTTGATCGGGTACATAGGTTTCTGAGATCTATGAACGTTAGGAAGGCAGGTGGCCCGATGGCACTTCCTCCCGCCGAGTTTTGAGGGGAATGTGCTTACTTACTGACCCCACCCTCGTTCAACTATAATCTCTATGTCTCAACAGGGTTGCGGAGCCGGCAAATTTTTTTCCGGCTCCAACTCCGGCTCCATCATTTTAAAATTACCCGGCTCCGGCTCCAGCATTTTAAAATTACCCGGCTCCGACTCTGGCTCCGGCTCCAGCATTTTAAAATTACCCGTCCGACTCGGTCTGCCCGCATTTAAAATTGTTCAACTCCGGCCCGACCCAGTTATTATTCCTTCTCCATTTACAGTCATGAAATCATTAATTCTGATACAAAATTTTGAGGGTATGATGAAATTAAATGTTTGTTAATGACATCTTTATTAACTTAGAATTTAAAACTTAGAAAATATTTTATAGAAAATAAGAATTTTAAGAAATACAGAAAAGGAATCATTCACTTTCTTCCTAAATTTTAATATAATTTCTCTTTGAACGATGAACTGCCTGTACAGTTACGTAATATAATTTTATTATTTTTTTTCCTAAAAAGAATAAAAATCATATTTTAGATTCATCCTAAAGTTTAAAATAATTCCTCGTTGAACTATGAGCCTGAACATATATAACAATTTTATTCAAAACAGATTTTATATATATATATATATATATATATATATATATATATATATATATATATATATATATATATATATATATATATATATATATATATATATATATATATATATATATATATATATATATATATATTAATGGTACAGAGGGGGGCGGTAAGGCTGGGCTTTTTTTCGACGTTTGTCATGTTCTCCTACTGCTTTTCTTTTCCGATGCTTGTACAGCACCTTACCCCCAATCTTGGGGCAAAGAGGAAGGTGAAGAAAGAAAGATATATATATATATATATATATATATATATATATATATATATATATATATATATATATATATATATATATATATATATATATATATATATATATATATATATATATATTATACTTATATTATATATATATATATATATATATATATATATATATAATATATATATATATATATATATATATATACAGCATATATATATATATATATATATATATATATATATATATATATATATATATATATATATATATATATATATATATATATATAATTCACTTTCTTCCTAACTTTTAAAATAATTTCTCTTTGAACAGCCCGACCATATGTAACAAATTTATTCAAAACAATTGTTCTTAAAAATAAAACCATCAATAAAATCCTCCTTTAACGATGTCCTTA
>JABUQX010140105.1:0-10153 GCA_015478945.1 Trachelipus rathkii
TTGCGTTTTATCAGTATTACTTCGTTCAGTTTCAATTTCAGGTGTTTAACCGTTTCGCATTTATCGTAGAAACGCTTTCCGCATTTTCGTGCACCACTAATATATATATATATATATATATATATATATATATATATATATATAAAGAGAGTCACTTCATAAACCACATCTTTTGGAAACAACAAAAGTAAAAAAAGACAATTTTGATAGATTAAAAATTATAATATATATATATATATATATATATATATATATATATATATATATATATATATGTATATATATATATATATATACATATCTATATATATATACTCTTACTCACCACACCCTTATACTTATATATATATATATATATATATATATATATACTATATATATATATATATATATATATATATATATATATATATATATATATGTGTGTGTGTGTGTGTTTTTAAAAGTTTTTAAATAATTTATTATATTATTATATATGAACTTTATTTAAGATTTATTAAGAAAAAATTGCTTAATTAATAACATGTAATAATTTGTGTACAGATATATTAATAAATAAGTGTATAAATTGAAGGTTTGGCAAACTTTTTAAACTAGTTATTATGTTTTTACATCACTCGATTGAGGAGAGGGAAAATTAAAAACTAAAATTTTAGGATAGAAATATCGCAAAAATAAGCTTAAAAAGGATTGATAAATTCGGATTTAAAGATACGAATTAAATAATATAAATTTTTTGGTGTGACGCTGCTTGAAATTTTTTTTATATTAAGAATCTATAACCACAGTAAATTGCTACAACCTGCATATGCTGAACGCACTTGTATCATAGCTTGTATGCTTTATTACAATTTTGTGGCTATAGCAAATAGCAGTACTGCCAATTTAAATTCTCTCATTAAAATTTTTAATTTTTTTTAAAGTTAATTTAATAACAATAGTATGCAAGAAACGAACCAACACTTTTAGTTACATTAATTTTTAGATATATTTTTAAATATTTCTGTCAAATTTGATTTTTTTTAATTAAACTTCATGTGCTTCAAACATTTAAAGGTTGGCATCTATCAGGATTCAAATAAAACCCCGCCCCCCAAAAAGTGCTGCCAATTCAAATTGTTTCTATTAAAAGAATTTTTTTTTTAAAGTTAATTTAATAACAATAATATGAAGGAAACGAGCTAATTTTTTTTATTATTTTATTAGTTTATAAGTGTTTTAGTTCATATTTCTGTCAAATTGGTTTTTTTTTTTTATTAAACTCTGTGCCTTTAAAACTTTCGAGGGTTGGCATCTCTAAATGATTCAAATAAAGCCCCGCCCCAAAAGTACTGCCAATTTAAATTGTCTGTTATTAAAACTATTTTATTTTTTAAGTTAATGTAATACCAATAATATGCAAGAAACTAGACATCTTGTTTTTTAGCATTAATTTTTAAATATTTTAATGCAAGTTTCTGTCAAATCTATTTTTTTTAATTAAACTCTGTACCAATCAAACTCTTAAGGGTTGGCATCACTGTAAAGTTGCAAATAAAACTCCTCCCCAAGAGAAATCACTGTTCAAGATTTACATAGATGCAGGACGAAATGCTTGAAGCTTCACTATGTGCCGTTCTATGGAGGTTTGCTATTTATTTGTCAGGACTCGACTCTACATTATAGCATCGATGCTCCACTATGTTTTTACCCTTACTCTACTCTTAATATTAAACCAATCACTTTTGACTATTTATTCTTACACAAGCTTCACATTCGTTATACATACTTTGGAGAGCTTTAAACAATTATTTAGACAAGATTTTAAATGGTACTTGTGTCTTCCATAGGGCTCTAATTTTGAATTACATTTTTTGGTTGGTAACCCTGACATATATATGAGAAACAAAAATAAAATATCTATTATTCTTTATTAAATGTATATTATTTACAGAAAGACAAAGTTTTCCAACTTAATAAACTTCACCTCTAACATTTTTTGGTTTGTCATTTTTAAAGAAAGATATTTTATTTTATATTAGAAAAGGCTAATATCCCTTAAAATAGATATGAAAAAAAATCTTTGTTTTGCTTTTTATGACGCCAAATATATTCACATAAATAAGAGTCAAGCATGTGTCTATGTGTACCACACTGTTTTTTGTTTCGTCTTTTCAATAGCATCCATGTATTTTCAATTGTTTATCATTTATAAACTAAAGAAACCTAACCTTGATAGAGATTGTCCATTCATTTGATTAATTAACCTAACCTAACCTAACCTTACCTGACCTGACCTAGCCAAAACAACCTAACGTAACATAATTTAACCTACACGTATAGGTACCTATTCTATTCCGTACGTTCGATAATAATAATAATAATAATAATAATAATAATAATAATAATAATAATAATAATAATAATAATAATAATAATAATAATAATGGCTCTTGTTGATTATCAGCATCCAGTTAAGCTAAAGCCGATTTTATTTTAAAATCAACTAAATCGAACACAATGAACAGCAACGCCTCATAGTGTTAAAAGATTGAACTTTTTTTTTCTAATAAGTTAGATAGCTAGTTATTGAAAATAATGGAAGTGAAATGAATTACTAATATAAGTTTAGTTTAATGGAAAGTGAAATAAATTAATAACATAAGTTTAGTGAGGTGAAATTATTAATTATTATAAGTTTAGTTAAGTAAGATTTAAATAATATCTAAAAAAAAATTTTAATATTCTTAAAGGTGTGGAAGCTCACTTATTATAATAGTTTATTACCGACAAAATTGTGAAATTTTTTGTTTTTTAGGTGATATTTGGTTTAGAGCGACAACTATCATCTGATCCAAATCTCAAAAACTACAATAGTTACAGGAAAAGGAATACATTGTTGGAATCCCTGGCAAAATTTTATTGCGGAAACTGTAAAAAAAAAAAATAAAAAAAAAAAAAAAAAAAAAAAAAATCATATCACAAAAACTACAATAGCTACGAAAAGGAATACATTTGGAATCCTTGTAAAAAAATTTTTTAGTTAGGAGAAAATGTAAAAAAAAAAATAAATAAATAAAATAAATATTGGCTATTTTTTTTTTTTTTAGGAGCAGGGACATAATATATATATATTATTTGTAAAGGTATTACACGGCAATGTAGGGGCTCAAGCCGACAGGGGAACACAGGGGACGTTTTCCATACCCCCCGTAAGTGAGGGCGGAGGAACCCCCACGACACCCAAATGCCAAAGAGCGGGGTTCCAGGCCCTCCCGGAGAGAATAGTCCCTACCCACGTAGTTCCCCAGAGAACCAGAGACCCGACTCTACCATCGGTGCGGTATACCCACTTAGGGTGATGTTCAATGCCAAAAGAAAAAAAAAAAGCAAAATTTAATAGAAAGTCTATTTATTTTAACAGGAAGCCTTCAAAAAAGGTTTCTAAATAGGCTCTCTAATCCTATTACTATAATTATTAGCAATAATGTTTTAATTCCTTCCCCTTTCCATTCCATTCCATATATTCCACTTCTTAATTTTAAGAATATGAATTATTAATGGTGTCCCTCCATATTATCTTCACTACTCTGCCACCACCTACTCTTTCTCTCTCTCCTCTCTCTCCTACTCTTTCTCTCTCTCTCTCTTTCTCTATATATATATATACTCTCTCACTCATATATATATATATATATTAGAATAAAATGTTCTTTCCAATATTTTGCTTTTATTTCATACGAGAACTTGTTAATATTAATTAAAAGTAAATTAGAAAAATAACAATAAGGCAAAATTCTTATAAAACAAAAAATGTTCGGATCCATGCAATCGATATGTATATGGAAGTGGATGCGGATAACAGACATGATCCATAATAATAATAATAATAATAATAATAATAATAATAATAATAATAATAATAATAATAATAATAATAATAATAATAATAATAATAATAATAATAATAATAATAATAAATTACATTCATTTTGTTAATTTAACAAACTTGACTTGCAAAATACACCCACATTCATTGAAGTAGAGAATCTTGCTAAAATATTATTGAAATATGTGAAGCGCAAATATAATAGGTTATTGCCAACTTGAAAAAAATTAAATACAAAGTAGATCACTATGGAAGACACAAGCACCTCTGTTAATTTGATATGATATATTGGTCATAATTTTAAGGAACTTTCTCAGTGGCGTAAATAACGCCCCCGCAAGCCCGCGGTGCGGGACCGAAAGGGGCGCAGGAGCCGAGAACCTAAGGCTCCACAGAACCCCTAAAGGCTCAAACCCTCAGGCTCAAGCCTGTGGGCTCAGGGAGATGTTTCCACCCCGTCGGCTCCATCAGCCTCATATGTGTGTTATATATATATATATATATATATATATATATATATATATATATATATATATATATATATATATATATATATATATATATATATATATATATATATATATATATATATATAAACGATTGGCAGGGTTTAAGTAAGAAAATTAAAGAACATGAAAGGAGTAAAGTTCACTTGAATGCATGTGTAACCTACAGTATAAGGAAAAATCGGAAAGATATCCAGTGTATATTACAAGAAGATGTAGCGAAGTGGCGTGAAATACTGAAGCGAATTTTGGACATCATAATAACGATGTCAAATTGTAATTTAGCATTCAGAGGGCATCGTGAAGATACAAGAAACATTGATAGTAAATCTGGAAACTTTCTCAATATTATTGATTTGTTATCCAGGTATGACCCGCTTCTTTAAAGTCATCTGGAGAATGAGAAAAGCAGAACAAAATATATGAGTGCTCCTATTCAGAATGAACTCATTAGTTTGGCTTTACAACATGTGCTCCCTGACATAATAAGTGAAATTCAAGATGCGCCCTTTTCTCTTATTTTAGATGCGACCCAAGATATTTCTAAAACTGACCAACTGTCAGTAGTAGTAAGATATGTCTGCATCAATTACGATGAAAAGAAGCTTCAAATTAATGAGTCATTCCTGGGGTTTATCCCCATAACAAATCAAAAGGCCGAAGGTTTAGAAAGTGAAGTGTGTAAGTTTTTGGAAAGCAATAACATTTCAATTACAAAGTGCAGAGGGCAGGGCTATGATGATGCTGCTGTTATGAGTGGGAAGTACATTGGACTGCAGACAAAAAATCAGTGAAAGTCACCTAAAAGCAGAGTATGTGCATTTGTGGAAATCTACAACCTTAATTTGAATATGAATAGAGGATTCTGTAAAAGGAGATTACAGAAATGATTGTTTTATATGATGTGATTAATGAGATGTTTGGGTATTTCAGTCAGAGTCTTCCAAGATGGCAATCACTGAAAGAAATTTCTTCAGAAACCTGCATGGTCAACAAAACTTCTAAAAGACTGTGCTCAACTAGATGGTCTTCGAGGTTCGATTGCTTGTTGGCAGTTAAAGTTAATTTCATTTATATTTTGAATTGTTTATCAAAAATCATCCTAACTTCAACAAAGAGCTCTGAAGTAGTTAAGGCGACAGCATTAAGAAGACAAATGTCTACTTTTCACTTCATTCTTTTTATTTCATTTTAATGCTTGTGTTTCAAAGCAAAATTTTGGAAAGTATTAACATCACTTCTAAAACACTCCGAAAATCAGACATCCATGGATGAAGCTTCCACTCTTTTGGAAAGGTGTGTCACCAAACTAAACCAGTTGCGGGGAGAGTTTTACAAGCTAGTGGAAGAGGCCCAGGAAATTGCAAGAAGCTGGCAAAGTGAGACTTCATTGCCTACTAAGCGCAAAAAGCAAAGTGACAAGCTTCTTTGATGAGCTTTCTAAAGATGTTGACTTCATTGATCCTTTGCACAATTTCAGGGTGAGGGTTTTTTACTCAGCCATTGATATACTAATAGTCCAAGTGAATCGGAGAGTAGGAGGAAGGTGAAACAGATGTTTTGCTTTTTTTGAGCCCTACAGCCCTTACAGAACAAACGGATAAAGAGCTCATGGAGTCTGCTGACAAATTTTACAAAAAAAAATATGAAGCCGACGTGACACGTTCTTTAGTTACGGAAATTGTCTGCTTCAGGAATGTTGTGGCAAGTGAAATAAAGAAAAGAAAATTGTCAAAAACAATATAAGTGGCAGAATATTTGTTGATTGAAAATAATATGTTGTCTTGTAGTATTCCAGACGTGTGTACAGCTTTTATAATGTTTCTGACACTCCAATAACTTCATCATCTGCTGAGAGATCTTTTTCAAAATTAAAACTAATAAAAAGTTATTTGTGAAGTACCATGACGACCGTAAGGTTAAGTGAATTGGCTGTACTTAGCATAGAGTATGATCGGGCTCGCGTACTGGACTTGGAGAAATTAGTGCGAACATTTTGTGATGTAAAAAGACGAAGGGGATTAATGAGCATTTATTTAGAAGACTATTAATGTCAAAGCTAAAAAGTAATGGCAAATGTTTTATTGTTTATTAGTAAGTTTTTGCTTTACTTTACCAATAACAGTAATGTAAAAGTGTTTTAAAAATGCGCATCTCTTTATATATATATATATATATATATATATATATATATATATATATATATATATATATATATATATATATATATATATATATATATATATATATATATATATATATATATATATATATATATATATATATATATATTTTTTTTTTTTTTTTATTCTCTCTGTTTTTTATATATATATATAAACCTTTTTTTCATTGTAATACACTCTGGTTCTTTTGTAATGCTAATGTGATTTTTCTTTGATTTTAACAAGATAACTTTTTTTCACATTCAAGTTCCAAAACAAAAACTCTATCCACCCCATCCATGATTAAAGGGGGCGCACAAAATAAGTCGCGGGGGGGCGCAACTGACCTTAGTTACGCCACTGAACTTTCTTCGCCTTTTTTCCAGGAAACCCCACTTGGTCACTATAGAATAAAATATTACAGTTCAATTACATTTCTTTAAAACATATTTATTTTCTTTCCGAAATAAAAAAGTATAACAGAAAATTTGGAGAGTAAAATTCTTTGTTTTATTTTGTTTCAAATTCTCTAACTTACCACATTATAAGGAGGATGAAAATATCTTGGAATTGCTTATATTGTTTCAAAGGTTGTTCTCCACTACACACAATAATTTGATTCGGAATAATTTCCTCCTATTTTGTATGAGGATTCCAGTTTTCAGAAATTATTTTCGTCTCCTTAAAACTCCTGAATCTTATACAGCTTATTTTTCATCTAGGAAATGTGCAAACTCTTTTCATAGTAAAGTTAAAAACATTTTATCCGTAAACAAACTGCTATAAGCTATCTACTTCATTTTCTTCCCGCTCATTTTGGTTGGTACTTTGTAACTGTTGCTCTTCATCTTTGAACCGTTTTACCTTCTGCTAAATCTGTACTCCTCTCACACCTTTGAATCGAATTCCACGTTTGACAAAGCTGATTCAATTCCCCCGCCTCACAATTCCTCCAACTCATTTATGTCCTATTTTTTATTTTATTTTAAAAATTATTATTTTTCTTCTTTCTGATCCTAATCCTAAAAAGGCGAAAGATCCTAAGGGATTCCTTCTGCGGTTTTCAAATATAATGCCTTCAAGGTTGCTTTCCACCTTGGTGAATTCTTTTTCTCTTCCTACTAATTTCCTCCTTTCCTTTCTGCTGGAAAAGGAGTTCATGGATCTTGTGTCAAAAATAGGAACCTGTCTCATCTCTCTTCAACCATAGTTCTTTTACTTATAGCTTAAAGTTCCTCCAAAAGCTTTTGAATCTTTCCTAAGCATGAAGATATGGAAGTATTTCAGTTTTTCTATATTTTACTCTTGTCTTATCATGCTTCGGTAAGAAACAAAACCATTTCTTCTTTCACTCTATCCCTTGTACCTCGATATTTTGATGAATGAATGTCTTGCTTTCGCGTTCGTTATATCGAGAGTTTTCAAAAGAGTCTGGCCAAATATTTTTTATTTCAAACTTCCCTCTTTCTGTGTTTTTGTATTCTTTGAGGAGAGCTTATGTGACAACTTTCCACATATCTTTTTCTTTCTGTTCACCTCACTAACACCAGGCTAAAATGTTATACCAATTTCTTCATGTGATCTGCCTATAAAATCTGGAACACAGATCTATTTCTATTATATTGTTTCAAGTTCAGTGTTTCATGGGGATGCGACGTTTATTTTTGATAGATATCTGCATTTCTCTTAAGTTTTACATAGCACTTTAGTTTGTTTACACCGGCTGACAATAATTAAATAAATGTTTGTAAAATTTCATTTCAAAATGAATCGTATATTTTGTGCTGGTTTTCCATTATTTCACACGCCATAGCACATAATGTTATACGTATTTTGTTGGTATTTAAATATTTAAATCGAAAAACGTATATATATATCTTTCTTTCAAAAATATCTATATATACTATAAATATATATATATATATATATATATATATATATATATATATATATATATATATATATATATATATATATATATATATATATATATATATATATAAGAGTGCTCCTAGCTCATTGGTAGAGCACTCATATATGAGTTGACAGGTTCGTGACTTCAGGTAAAAACGAGAGATGTGAGCTATTCTCTACTGACTCTAGCTTCGTCCCACTCAGACGTTAATGAGTATTTATTGGTGTGCTTTTACTACAAATGAGGTGTCCAGCGTCCCGCGATAGGCCTGGCAAAAGCCTTGGTTGAAAGCCGTTAGAGACCTTGCTTTCCCAAGGACCTTTCTCGAAGGGACCCACTGACAGGACGAAAGTCGTTCCTTTGGGTTGTTGATTAATTTATATATATATATATATATATATATATATATATATATATATTTCAAAATATATATGTATATATAAATCTATATATATCTATAAAAAAGCGCTCCTATATATATATATATATATATATATATATATATTTCAGAAAATATACTGTATTAAGAAAAATTCAAAACCTTTCTGGAAAAGCTGAATCCTTCCCTCCATCACGATACCCTCCAACGCCTTTGAGAGAACCAAAATTTTCCATTTTTAATAGATTCCATTCAGCGTTGAATTATTTACCGAAGTTCCCAAAACTAAATCCATATTTTAAGTTTTCAGCGACGAAACCTGTCAGCAAAATATCGGCAAACAGTAATGTCGAAAAATCTGTCTTTCAAAAATTGAAGGAAAACCTTGTCTACAAATTGCCTTTTATGAAGAATGTTTTTGGATCTAATGAGGAAGTCAAAATGCCCGATAGTAAGGTTATGGAATTGAAACCTAAAAAACCTTTAATTTTGAAATTTGAAAAAAATTCGTCTATTGGTGAAAATGAAAAACTTAAGAAAGATTTGTCAAAATATTCAATAATATGGGAATTAAAATCTCAGTCAGAAGAAGTTGAAATTGAAACCGTAAATCCTTTGCTTAAAAATACCTTAGATAACAAAGAAGAGGAAAAACCTATTTCAATTCCTACAAAGATTAGAAAAAATAGTAAGTATGATATCAAATTTTCGGCACCTTCTGTGTCTTCTATGCCTTCTGTGACTCCTTTGCCTTTTAGGCTTACTGTTCCTTCTGTGCTTTCTGGACCTCTTGACCCTTCTAGACCTTCTCTGCCTTCCAGACCTACTGTTCCCTATGGGCCTTTTAAGCCAGCAACTCAGTCTGCATGGCCAAACCAATCAACTAATCCATTAAGAAAAGGTCCCCCTTCTAAAACTAAAAGGAGAGATTCAGTAACACTTAAGTCTGATGCCTTTAGGGTAAATGAATTCAATTCCCTAAAGAAGAGAAAGAAAGACTCAGTACAACTGACGTCTCATGTCCTTCCATTAAGAGGTTCTAATTTAAAAAATAGAAGGAAAGAATCAGCACAATTGACGACTAATGATTCTCAAATGAAAGTTTCCAATTTCATAAAGAAGAGAAAGGAATCAGTACAAATGAAGGTTGATTTCCCTCCTGTCAAATATTCAACGAATGAAGTTTCCAAATTTGATTTTGATGTATCTTCTCAGCAGAAAGAAAACAAAAGTGAGTAAATTTTCCTTTCCTTTTCTACTCATCTTAAGAATTAAGTACAAAGACTGAAAATAAAATAACATTATAACAATATATATATATAT
>JABUQX010140106.1:5000-7500 GCA_015478945.1 Trachelipus rathkii
TTAAATCTTGGTGACCTGATTGATATTGCACACCAAAACGCACTGAAGAGCACATGTGAAGAAGATCGATAGTTTTTGCTTCTTCAGAGACAAAAGGGACGTACTGGCTGCATCATCAAAATTATCATCAAAATCAATTTCTTATTATCCCACTTGAATCCAACTTCAATTTTTTTTTTTATATCAATTAAACCAATTCTTGAAACATTAAATTCAATTTATTTCTGTTATGGTGTATGTTAACATAGTTTGACTCATTTCTTCAATATATATCTTTTTAATTTCAATAAATTTTCTGTCATGGTATATCGCTATCATAGTTTGGCTTAAACAACAGATGTCTTCTTGATTCCAACTACTCTTCAATAGAATCTAAAAAGTTTTATTATTTGATGTGTGTGTACGTTGTATGCGCTTAAACTGGAAGGTACGCTTAAATAGTATGCGTTATTTTATATTAATAACACATTAATATAAAATATACGCGTTAAAACAATTTTTTTTAAGAGTGCACGCAAAGAGAATAAATGTAGTAAGGATTTATCTTTCATTACACGGCTCTCTTATCATTAACAAATATTTCATCATCATTCTTCCAAAAATAACTTGCAACACTTTTATTTTAAATTTAATTTCACCGCTTCATTGCCTCTCTCTCTCTCTCTCTCTCTCTCTCTCTCTCTCTCTCTCTCTCTATATATATATATATATATATATATATATATATATATATATATATATATATATATATATGCTCTTTGCATATATATATATATATAATATATATATATATATATATATATATATATATATATTTATATTTATATATTAGGGGTCCCCCCCAAAATATTTCGTATTTTGTCATGCGTATCCCCCAGTATGCTCCACTAGTAAAAAAAAAAAAATGCAAGCTACATAAATTTCATTTGTGTATTTTGTATATTGATACCTCAAACTGTTGTATTTATTATACTCTTACTGAATGTCGTGTAGACATTTCAAGTTTTGCGTATCCTATTTTTGGTCATAAAATTTTAACCGTAGAATATACTACAACGAATCCTTGTTATCTTGTATATTTGGGGAAGATTTGTATTTTTACATTCATGTAACTTTTTTTTGTAGAATCAACCGATTTGGAGTTATTTAGTTTTTCGATAATTCAGATCAGTTCCTTTCAAAGTCTAAAGTCTAATTCCCAAAAAAATTTCAATTCATGGTCATAAATGAAAAATATCGCGATAACTTTTTTAATATTTATCTAGTCAATATAAGTTTTTAAGAGGATATACATTTGGGTGAGATACACAGTTATTATTTAAATTAATTATTTTGTATACCCTACCATTTTGCCTTTTTTTACATTTCCCCGTGAACAGCTACAAAACGATAGGATATACAAAACTGTTCTATATAAAAGATGTATATTTCACTCAATTGTATATGCTATGAAAATTATAAATTAATCAAATGAATATTAAAAATTTTATCGCGATTTTTCGATTATAACCGCGGAATGGAAATTTATGGAGAATTTTACACTTTGCCAAGAACTGGTATGTATTATGGGAAAACTAACAAAGTTTTCAAACGCACGTTTTATCTGTATATATTTCAAGCTTGAAGTCATTTCAATAAAGGGTGTAGTAGGAGCTTTGTAATTAAAATGAATTAACACCTAATTCTTTAATTCTAAAAGGATAAGTACCAAAAAAAAAGAATAATATCGCTATTAATTGTAGTAATAGTGCTAATGGGTCAATAATAATAATAATAATAATAATAATAATAATAATAATAATAATAATAATAATAATAATAATAATAATAATAATAATAATAATAATAATAATAATAATAATAATAATAATAATAATATTAATAATAATGATAATAATAATAATAATAATAATAATAATAATAATAATAATAATAATAATAATAATAATAATAATAATAATAAAAATAATAATAATAATAATAATAATAATAATAATAATAATAATAATAATAATAATAATAATAATAATAATAATAATAATAATAATAATAATAATAATAATAATAATAATAATAATAATAATAGGTAAACGAAAACTAACCAAGGTAATTTTAGCATTAAAATTTTATAACATAAAACAAAATTTTAGCTTTTGAAATTCCGTTTTAAAATTATATCTAAAAGAAAATACAATCAGGGGTGATTCCCCATTGGCAACGGAAGTTAAAAACGAATCGGCAGTTAACTTACATGACTAAGCAGAGAATCGGTTGTTAAAATTTTGGCTTCTCATTGTATATAACGTAAAAAAGATTCTTTTTCTTTATCGAAGTTATAAATTATTAGCAATCTCAAAAAATTCAGATAATCCTTTTGGTATTTTCATTTCCAAATAAATTGGTACAGTGTTTATCCCATTTTCTGGAATCATTTGGTGTTGAAGTTACTTTATAAGAGATTAATTACATCGAAGGGTTATAAGGGGTTGCAAAGGGTTGT
>JABUQX010140107.1:0-5000 GCA_015478945.1 Trachelipus rathkii
AAAATAGGTTCTGGACATACAGCTGTGGCTGCGGGCTTGCTATTTATTTTAAGCGTAAATTTAGAACTTGATCTGGTTAATCGGATTCTGGTATCTACAGCAGGAAGAATAAGTCTTTCTTGATAGAAGATATCACCATTCAAACGACCGTAAAACTCATAAGTGTTATTTGTAGTTTTAGTCGCCCTATCTATATGGTGGTTAATATCCTTGGGACTATAATAATAATAATTCGTCAGAATAATTTAATAAATGCTCTATATAACTTCTATAAGGATAATTCGCCGCTGACGCCCCTAATGAAGTTTCGTTGAGATAGACTTCAATCTGGTTGAAAAACAAGTATACAAGAAATTTCATTCAGTGTACACTATGTGGTCATCGCCTGAAGGAAGGTCTAATGTTTTTTATTTTGTTTTTAACTATAAAAACACATTTGATGGGTCCAAATACTGGTCCGATGTGCCTGGAATATTGAACTCAAGAGGGACATCGTTGTTGGTAATCGAGTGTATTGGGTTAATACTGATGAAGTTGGTCTCACTTACACTAATCTGGGTGGGGCTCATCGAGAAGAGGTCTAATTCGCTCTTACAACAGTCCGGGCTAGAAGGATGTAGGAAGTGCATCTTGTGTGGAAGAACTCTATCCTTATAATGATCAGCGTACGGCTTAAACTTTCCTTATATATAATACAGTCCCACATGCCAGTTAGTAATTAAATAGCAAATACATCAATGCATTTTTCCTTTAGAGGTCTTTTTGCTTTAAACTTTTTCTTAGCTGTAATTTTCTTAAGTCCTTTGCCTTGACCCGTCATCTTACGCCTAATTTTGCGCTTGACGTCGTCCAACATCTCATCAGAAACATCAGCAATCCACCTTTACGTGGATTATCCCCTGCCATTATATCTTGTATAGTGTGCATCCCTGTTCTTATAGCTTTTTCACCTATATATTCACCTCCTCTTCTAAATAGAGGCAATGCGCTTCTCCATAATTTTGCAAAAAATCCACCCAGACCATATCCGCGCTGTATTTTCGATCCTATAAACACTCTATCACCGTACATTATTACAGGAACTTCTGTTTTATACTATCTTTGCACTGTAAGAGTAAGTTGATGAATGAAAAAAATATACCCTGTAACCTTCCTTATATATATCCTTGCACTCCCTACTATTTCTTGAAGTTTTTCTAATATCGCATAGGAGAGATTCGCAACTCTGTTTAATAAAAAGTTCATCATTGTAGTTAATGCGGCTGCTTCTTTCTAATGTGAACTTTACACAACAGTGTCCCGTCAGTAAATGGATAAGCTCGTCCTTCTACATCCTTTATATGCATACGTACAGAGCCAAAATGTGAGCGACTCAGAGGTAAGTAATGTACATTTGGGAAAGTTATAACTTTCTCATTTTTAGGGAAATGAACCACCCTCAATAAAGGGGCTTTAGTGTTTCCTACATACTGATGTTCAACTATATCGGTGTAAATGTATGCCATCCCCTGATCTTGTAACATCTCTGAAGGTATACATACAAAATTGAGGGAGAAGGCAGTTTCACTAGGGTTATTATTTGCACCATGATCTACCACTCATCGCGCTCGTGTGTACATATTTATTCTAAACCAATCCGAACGCCTAATGATAAACGATGAAGGGTCTTTCAAGTTCACACCCAATGTGGACCTTAGTGTGACTGACACCCTGTCTTCTCCTAAACGTATATTAGTGATGAATATTAAATCCTTACATATCTTACTTGTAGCAAGTTGTGTGTTTAAATAAGTATAAATATCAGGAACTGTTCTGTAGTATCCCCGTTTTAACACAAATTTCTCATAGAAATATGCTTTATCTTTCAGCTAGTGCTTTTTAATCCACTGATGTCTGTTATTTTTAATGTAGTTTTTACATACTCAGGATCTCTATATATCATTATCCAGTGACGTGTCTGTGGGAGATTCTCAATATTAGCGTCTAATATCATTTCGCATAAACCTACTTCATACATTCCTCTTTCAAGCTGAATAGGATTCATTAATTCAGTTGTGAAATCCAATAGTTTATTATCAGGGATGTAGATCCAGCGAAGCTGAAGATGGTAGAGTTAAATAGAAATGATCTACACTCTCCATGAACTATTGGTTAAACTTATCAGGGTACCCCACCCATTTCACCAGATACTGTTTATTTCTACCTCACCCCTCGATCCTACAGTTTATTTTATATACATTACCTCAGGATCGAAACGTGTTTTCTGTATATCTTGTTTATAGAACCTCCTTTTATGGGTTTCCCATCTAAGTCTTTGAGATAATTTAAGTCCTTCAATAGGAAAATCTCTTATGGTATCTACTTTAAAAATTTCTCTCGACCATCCAGCTTCATAACCTTTTTCTGAAACTGTCATCAGCTTTAGACAATTCTTACATAATCATTCATATTAATGCTCGATTTTTCTTAATTTTCCATACTTTCAGGTTCCGCTGGTAACATAGGTTTCATATTTAACATTTCTAAAGGAGGGAGTTGTCTTTATAGTTCTATGGAAAGATCTGTTATAAGAATAAGCTAGATCCTCCAGTATGTCAATATACTTAAAAGTATTCATCTTAGTAAAGTAACGATGCATACGTTCTTTGATCGTGCGTTGTACTCTTTCTACAATAGCCGCTTTATTAACGGAGAATATGTTATAATAACCTATATCGTATTCGGTAATAATTTCTTGAAACTCTCTCCCAAGAAATTCGCTCCCTCTATCCGTGCACACCAATTTAGGATATCTATTATCGTCCCTTATAATTTCACGTACTGCATCAGCCACTGTCTGGGATCTCTTGTCTTTTAATGCCTTTAACCATAAGTATCTAGAGTAAACATCGATAGTGAAAAGTATGTATTGGTAGCCGTCGTTATAAGAACTGTATTTAATCATTTCAGTTAAATCTAACTGCCACACATTATCGAGGTGGTGGGCTATGGTTTTCCTGGTGGGAAATTTTCTACGAACGGGTTTATGTAGAGTGAACGCCTCTTCGCCCTCTAAGTGTTCTTTCAGTTCTTTTTTGTCTATACCGTGAAATTTCGAAGCAAATCTACTGAATCCACCAAAACTATTAGGTTCTTTCACACAGTAATAATGCTTATCAACCAGAGCCTTGGCCTCCATGTTGAATACTGACATAAGTAAATATATATATATATATATATATATATATATATATAAATATATGGCATATATATATATATGTTATATGCTATATATATATATATATATATATATATATATATATATAGAGTGAGAGTATATATATATATATATATATATATATATATTATATATATATATATATATATATATATATATATATATAAGAGCAGCAACATATATATATATATATATATATATATATATATATATATATATATATATATAAGTTGGCATATATATATATATATATATAGATATATATATATATTAAAGAAAGAGTTACTTATTAGTAAAATACATAAATATATAATATATATATATATATATATATATATATATATATATATATATATATATATTAGGTGATATATAAAAAAAATTATTAAAATGTTATATTTTATTTAATCACAGACAGATAAACAAACTATATATATATATATATATATATATATATAGGGATATAGCAGCAGCAGCATATAAATAAATAAATAATGTATATATATATATATATATATATATATATATATATGAAATTATAATAATGAGCAATCACGAGTTAATCCATTTAGGTTTAGTGTAAGGTGTTTTTCTTATTCTACCCCGGATAACTCGCTTAAATGTATCTGAAGCGTAAGATGACCCTGAAGGACTAGAATCGGGTCTTGGTGTCTTGGGAATATTATCCAGGTCTGCTAATCTACGCGTATTCAAGATTAAACTACGTGGAAAATTAATAGTCTGAAGCTCCTCTTTGATGTTAGACCACCCCTTTACAGGTCCTTTCTTCCAATCACGCGAGAGATCCGCTATCAAATCCACAATATTCGATCCTTTAACTATTTCATCATCTATGATGATCTGGCCTAGTTCATTCCACGATAATTGATCTTTTAAAATATTATATAGAGCTAGTCCTGGTTTACGACTCTTAATTGGTAAACTCTCCTCCAAGATATTTTTAAAACTATCTTCGATTTTCACTTCAGGTTTTACATCCATTGATAGATTTGAATCATCCTGATTCGAATTATCTAAGGGTACACGTAGATGTAAGTCTTTAAGATCTATTAACTTTTGTACAGCTTCTTGATATAAGGCACGTTTTTCATGAATGTTAATGTCCGAATTTAATATTCTATACACTTCTTTCTCGTAATTGTTTATCTGTTCAACTTTAGGATCATATAAACTTTGAGGAAGAGGTTGCTGGTATGACACAATTTCGTTCTGAAGATGTGGGATCCGGGGCGGTAACTGTTGATGAATTGATGGAGAGTGCGTTACATGTAAGGGGCTAAGCTTTGGTTGTAATTGTGTATTATTATTATTATACTTCATTCTCTCATACTCGTTGTATGGCAATACAGCCACCTTCTTCATTATGCAGATATCCACTTGGATATCAAAGGAGCTATGACTGAGAAGAGCAACGGTAAGAATACACCACCTCCTTTTTGCAGTAATTTCTTTTTATTTCTAAGATTTTTCACGTTATGGGCAAGTTTTTTAATGATGTTTCTATGCCTACGTAGCTTTACCTTCTGAGGTCTGTTTAAAGGAACATTTCCTTTTATAAGGTTTAAACAGACTTCACATACACACTGGATAAATTTCTCGTCTTCACTGATTAGTTTACGTTTTTCAGCTGTTTCAGCTTTTAAATTTTTGATAAGAGGTAAATAATCTGCTACTAGAGTACTAATTATTCAGGGGAATGTATACAGATTCTATTTCAGAGGTAGAATGTTAGTGCGAGTAGAACTATGAATGTAAGTTTTTT
>JABUQX010140108.1:5000-7500 GCA_015478945.1 Trachelipus rathkii
CCAACTCCTCCCGCTGCTTCTTGTTCACATCAAATCGAAAGCCTACAAATTAACATCAACGTTATAGGAAGATCGATTCTTCTTGCCTAGCAACCCACTCCCAACCCACCGGAATTCAATTCAGAGCAACAAGCACTGGACCAACAGGTTAGAATGTGTCGGTCCAGATTCGATTTAAGATATCATCACTTCCTCCAAGAATGAAAAAAGATTTAATTGAGTCTCAAACCTCTTCAATCTCAGATTCCCATTCTAATCCCACGAGACTGGGTCATCTTATGGAAAACTGCCCTGCCTTCTTAGTTGACAGATAAAATAATATATATATATTATCATTTTAAGCTTGATACCACCGCTCAGGGGCAAAGCCCTATTCAAGGGCAGGGGTGTAATACTTATTAAAACGGTTAACATCTAACGCAAATTATATATATATATATATATATATATATATATATATATATATATATATATATATATGTATATATATATATATATATATATATATATATATATATATATATATATATATATATATATATATATATATATATATATATATATATATATATATATATATATATATATATATATATATATCTGATGTATTTTCACCATGCTGGGATTCGATCCTGGACCCTAGCAGATGAGCGTGCAAGTGTTTGACCACTACGCTACGACGAGACAAAAGAAGAATTCGAGAATACTTCTACTGTCCAAGCAGAGCATTACTACGTATTCCTCCCGCTCGCACTCGGGCGTAGGGCCAAACAGGGTACCGCGCATGGTGAATAATAATACCAAGACCGGGGGTCATTATGTACAAGAGAAATGCAATACCCTGCAATCAAATTTGTATTTGTAAATACCCCCTGATGTATTTTCACCATGCTGGGATTCGATCCTGGACCCTAGCAGATGAGCGTGCAAGTGTTTGACCACTACGCTACGACGAGACAAAAGAGAAACCGAGAATACTTCTACTGTCCAAGAGTATCATTACTAACAGCATGGTGAAAATACATTAGGAAACTAGGGATGGCCAAAAAATATCGATATATCGAAATATCGATATTTTTGGCTCGATATATCGATATTTTGGGCGATATTTTCTTAGGCGATATATCGATATTTTTTCTTAATATCGAAAGCCGATATTCTTTTCAAAAAAATTTTTAAAGGCCGGAAAAAAATAAAATCTTATCCCCCTCTCCCGACACCCTGAAGTGATGAAACTCTCTTTTCCCCCCATATTTCGTTCTTCGTTCGTCCCCAATGTCGTGTATAAAATAAACCGAAAAATTGGGGTTTTAGATTTTTCGTCTTTTCGGGAACCAAAAATAGGGAGAGGGGGGATCGACATGGCACATACCACATAGTCAAATTGTCTTCTGAATATTCACTAATCACTATTCAGTTATTCAGTGATCAAGTGGATAATGCGACCCAATAAAATTTTGGAATGATAGTAAAAATGCTTTCCCTGCTATGTTTATGTTAGCAATGAAATATCTTACTGTAAATGCGACGTCAGTCTCGTCAGAACGAACAGTATCATTATTAAACAATGTTTGCTCAAATGAAAGGAATAGATTGACTTCCGAGCATATCAATCAGTTAGTCTTTTTAGGTGCATTAGATGATAAGTATTGGGCTTTGTAATAATATATATATATATATATATATATATATATATATATATATATAATATATATATATATATATATATATATATATATATATATATATATATATATATATATATATATATATATATATATATATATATATATATATATATAAATATATTTGTTTTTTTATATATAAATATATATATATATATATATATATATATATATATATATATATATATATATATATATATATATATATATATATATATATATATATATATATATATATATATATATATATATATATATATATATATATATATATATATATAATTAAAGAGTAAATAACTTGATTACATTGAATAAAAGGAAAGGAATTAAAAATAGCTATCATAGTTTTATTTTCCTTTTTTCATGAAATATTTTATAATTTATTTATTTATTCTGAGACTATTAAAGACTTTGCAGTCCACTCGAGACTAGCCTGATCCTGATTTACGTGTAGCTCTGTGGAGTGTGTTCAGTGTCAGTGTGGAAGAAGATAATCATTGCAGAAATCTAATACCGGAACAGGACTCCTGTGAGTTGGTTTACAGTTAACATACCGAGTACCGACTAGTCTAATCATCTACTGGCGATTACGATTGTTTCGCTTAAATATGTAATTAACTAAATTAACGATTTTATAATAGCTATTACTAAAAGTTAGTATTTGGGGGTACATCACTACAGCTTTTCTTATGATAAGTCGTCTGGCATCCAGTTCGAACTTCTTAAATATTATTTCATTTTATTACTAAAATTTAATAGATTTTCTTAAGATCCAGACTTCCAGAGTCGTCCAAGTATCAGTTGTCTACCATCCA